>PVKU01001555.1:0-290511 GCA_004027475.1 Anoura caudifer
GCTCCTACCTATTAGCGACTGTGTGTAATGTTGCTATGAACTTTTCTGTACAGGTATTTGTTTTTGTGTCTCATATTTTGCTATGTTACAATTTTGAAGGGCACCCTGTCCACATAAGATTTGTTTTTCTGAGTACATGTGTATGTTTCCATGCCTTTTGCACTAACAAAAAAAGGACCTTTGGTCTGGCACTTCCAAAAGAGATGAGTGAAGAAGGGACAGGTGACCAGTGAGTCTTACTTGCTGAGGTCAGCTGTCCTCATGTGCTACTGATCCTGCTAAGGCAAGATTTGTGATGACTTCAAACAAACCGCTCACACATGCCGTCTGAGGACCACTGCGCGTGTTTGAGCCTCCGTCACCCACGTGGACCTCTTGGGAATGGTCCCCGCACTTGATGAAGTGAACCAGTGCAATGATCAGTTGCAAAGAAGCGTTCACTCTTGGCCTTGGGAACCAGCCAGACACCTGAACTCAGATTCTAGTCAGATTTGATGTAGTTCTTCCCTTTTATTGACCTTGTTCTAGAGTGATATGGCACTCCTTTCCCTTGCAAGCAAATAAATTTAGCTTTGTTTCCAATAACCTTTTGTGGTCTCTTTTTATATTTTTCTAATGATCTCCACCAAAGTTGGTACTTAATGCAACTGTCATTCTAATGAGGAGGAGAAAATATCTCCCTTGAAGTAAAACCCCAGAGAACGTACTGATTCAAACAGCTATGTAGGGAGGACTCCCATGTTTCTGACAGTACGTTTGGGCTGAGGTGGGATGGGGAGAATACAGATAGCAAAGAAAAGTACCATAGCTTTTTAGAATATAGATCTTATCAAAACTTATAGAATTTTACACTTCAGCAAATTAAGCTAGATTCCCACTATGATAAAGTCTCAATGGAATAATGAATGTTACACATATAAAGATGATTGCAGAATAGAGAATGGCAAATACCAGAAGGTTCAAGATTTTAGCGGCTATCACCATGCCAGAAATCTGAGGTCAGAACTCAGACCAAGCTGATAATGGAAACAAGAATCCAGACAGAAAAGTATATTGCCCACCCCACGCGGTCCAAGTATGTGTATCTGCATAAAGAATTTGTACTTTTTTATGAATGATAAGTTTTAAAATCTATTATTTATTTCAGATTTGTCTTGAGAAAATTTGGGGGAAAACATCCAGTTCTCGTAGGAAATTTGTTTATATCTTTAAAACAACGGAAATGTGGTAGGTTCCTTGCTGGACGAACTGCCTCCAGGGTCCCATTCTCACATGTCCCGCCTTCTCACTGATTCCAATATTTTCTTTGGTCTATGTCATATGCTGCCCCCTGAAAACACCATGACTACCTGTTCCTTAGAGAAAGCGGAGTTTATTCTTCCCGGTAAGGGACAGGAGAACCTGGGCAGGGGCTTAGTAGTGTTTCAGTGAGTTAAACTTTTTTCCGTGAAATCTAATAAAATACTCCATCTCCAGGACTTCAGGATTTTATCTGCAGGGGAAATATACTTAGCTGCTTTCATTGCATTTTGAGAAATACCAAGGCTATAAAATAAAGGATTTTTCCTTCTGTTCTCACTACATGCTAGGCACCATTCTATGTCACATTTTAACTCACTCAGCCCTCGCCTAGACCATGCAAGGAAAGTGCAATTATAGGTGAGAAAACAAGGCATTAGGAGCTCAAGTAATTTGCCCAAGGCCGCCCATTTATGAAGTATCAGAACTCAGATTTGGACCCATACTGCCTGGGGCCAGAGACACTGCCTTTTTCCACACTGCCCTCTTCACTGCTTCAGGGAGGGCAAGACACAGACCCATCCATAGTGGGCCCACCATGTGGCTGGAGAGACCCTAAGACACATGGTTGAAATGACAGATTACAGTTTGTCACTTAGTCTGTTACTGTTGGACAGGACTTAATAACTGCCATCTCTGCTATAATCTGGAACCACTTGAAAGAGAGATTCAGGAGTCAGACAGCTGGACATCAATATATTCTCTTTATAGGTGATGCTCATATATCCAAGGACATAATTTAGATCTGGAGTGGACCAAGTAGGTTCCCCAATACTGCACCATCTTATTAGGGAGATTCTTCCACTCACTCACAGGCAGGGCTGGAGAACTGCAGACCGTTCCCAATGGGTCTGGACTTCTCACTGGGGAGAGTTGAGTGGGCAGAGCAAGGCCAATTTTATTCTACTGAAGAGCTACTTAACCGCTGGGGATTAGGCAATAGGCCCGTTTGGTGTTTGGTGAAACTTACAGATCTGTTCTTAAAATAAAATAAATTAGTCCTGGCTGGTGTAGCTCAGTGGATTGAGTGTAGGCCTGCGAACCAAAGGATCGCAGTTCAATTCCCAGTCAGGGCATATGCCTGGGTTGCAGGCCAGTTCCCAGCAGAGGACGCACGAGAGGCAACTACACATTGATATTTTTCTCCCTCTCTCCTTCCCTTCCCCTCTAAAGATAAAATAAATAAAATCTTTAAAAAATAATAAAATAAAATAAATTATATTTGCATAAATTATATATGTGCATAAAATAAATTATATATGGCATTACAAAGGAAGCCAGTTACACAAAAATACAACCCTGAAAGCATAAATAAATTTATGATAAGTCATATGTGCTTTTTGTTAATGCATTAAATAATAAGATTTAGTGGCAGGACTAATAAGTCTTATAATTTCAAAGTAGTGATGAATGTAAATGATGTTTTCAGATATTTGCAACCAGTGAAATGTCATATGAAAATATCTGTGACTTCTGCCCTGGTTGGTGTGGCTCAGTGGATTGAGTGCCAGCCTGGGAACCAAAAGGTCACAGGTTCTATTCCCAATCAGGGCACATGCCTGGGTTGCAGGCCAAGTTCCCCACTTGAGAGATGTGAGAGGCAACCAGTTGATTTATCTCACATTGATATTTCTCTCCCTCTCTTTCTCCCTCCTTTCCCCTCTGTCATAAATAAATCTTAATTACTCTAATAGAAGCCCCTCCCCTGGAAATGGAAGTATGTAATAAGCATCATCTCCAACAGTATATGTTATATGAGCAAGACTATGGGTGATGATCAAGTTCACTTAAATTGTATGTAAGGGGCCAGATTATAGAATGGTTATCACAGCAGGCTGGAAAGAAGCTGCTTATGAGGTGTGCATTATTCATTCAATGCTTAAAATGACCTTATTGGTGATTAGTGTTGTTAACTCCATTTTCAAGTGAGGAAACTGAGAGATTATATAACTCATCAAAGGTCATGCACATCTGCCTCATGAAGGGGAAAGGATCTGAATCTAGATAGTCTGGCTCCAGAACCCACGGTTTTATTTTTTATTTTTATTTTTTTATTTTATTTATTTAACTTTAGAGAGGAAGGGAAGGAGAGAGGGAGACAAATATCAATGTATGGTTGCTTCTCGTGCATCCCCTGCTGGGAACTGGCCTGCAACCCAGGCATGTGCCCTGACTGGGAATCAAACCGTGATACTCTGGTTCACAGGCCTGCGCTCAATCCACTGAGCTACACCAGCCAGGGCTAGAACCCACGGTTTTAATCACTAAACTAAAGTTCCTTAATAAGTTTAGAGAGCTAGTCTAAGAATAACGAGGGTTAGGTCTGACTGCTGCCTTTAAAGTTATTGCCATAGAAAAATACATATAAATAAATCCTTAGAAAAGAACTCTTCCATAGATTGGGACTTCCTCCATACAGAGATTAGGGAGTATTGAACACCGTGTAGTTGCCAGTTATCCACTGCATTAAAATAAGCAGAATTATCTACAGTAGCCTCATTCTGGCTTGCTGGACAGAGCAGAGTATGGAGGGGGCTTCCACTAAACTCAGATATTTGACAGGAGGGCGCATCACTTCTAATGGGCTTTGTCAGGAAACTGTGGAGGGTATAAGACTTTCCCTGCTTGCAAGCTAACAAATTAGTCTGCCTCAATTTCACAGATGCTAGCAGAAGATACAAGAATATTGGGTCAGAGACAAATGACTTTACTACTCATAGCACAACAGGCAGCATGAACTTCATGTTTGCATTGGTTCCCTTCTGCTCCTAAGTCCCATGGGGGCAACACAGAGGTGGGCCCGAGTGAATATGTGCTGCAGGGGAGGAGCCCAAACTTAGGAAATCCCAATATCTTAAAAGGGGCTACAAATAAACCTGCCCAATTTTTGCTCTAGAGGCAGATACTATCTTTATTACACTCATTACCAAACAATTTTGTCTTTGGCTCCACAGGGCCATACTGTCTCTGTCTCCTAAAGCTGTTCACTATACAAGCTTCCTTAGAAAGTTAGTCCAAAATAAAAGCTGTGAAAGCCTTTGTTCACAAGATGTGCAGAAACAAGACAAAATCATGGCGAACTGTCTCCCAACAGAGTTCATCTGCTGGCAGCTGGAATTCCCAGGTGATTTCTTTAAACAGCTAGAGCCTAACTCCAGGCTGCCTGGCACCTGAGCACTGTGTGGGCCCCTTCACTACTAAGGTTGTTTTCTCATTCTCATCCTATGAAAGGAGGGCGAAGAGGTGCAGGTCCCTCTGCTGGAACAGAGGCCCACACTATGCATCTGGGGGCAGGCGGGGAGGTGGCACCAGCACTCCTCTGGATGTTGGGAGGAAGCAGACCCCACCTTCCCTTCTCTTGCTACCCTGGCCTTGCAAGTTCTCCTTCCCCCCAATAAAGCTGATGACTAAATTCATTCCAAGCCCTCGTGCCCATGTGTGACAGGCAAGATCCACATGGTCTCATAGCAGATAAAGAAAAATAACAAAACATCTAAGAGTTCCCAGCAGCCGGAAGGGGGAAGATGAAACAAACAGGACAGGCATCCAGCAAAACAGATTTAATAGAGGAGACAGATAACTTAAAAAATAAAGCTAGGATTTAAAGAGATTCAAATACAGCATCAGAGTGGCCAACTGTTTTGTTTTGCCTGGAGCTGAGTTTCAGGGACTTGGGGCTTTCAGTGCTCAAAGCAGGACAGTTCTGGATAAACAGGGTAAGTTGGTCACCCTATACACGTACACCTCTTCCTGTACATATGAACTTTCTGTAACTACATGTTATGGTTTCAAACTTAAAATACATTAGATGAACTAAAAGAGGCAACTACAGTTGCAGTAAGAGTTAGTAATCTGGGTGAAGGGAAAGAAATATCTCAAAGCATAATATCTCAAAATTACAAAAATGTGGAGCTCAACGGGGAAAAAAGATAAGAAACTTGGAGGATAGATCTAGGGGACTTAACAAGCAAAAATAGATCAAGAAGGAGAAAAAAGGAACTGAGAGAGGAATAGTATGATTAAGCAAGTGATAAGTAAAAATTTCCTTGAACAAAACAAAGATCGACGTTTATAGTTGAAAAAGTGCACTGAGTTCCCAGTAGGTTCCATGAGAATTGTAGTAGCTAATCTATACATTATAGATTGAATTACTGTCCAACAGCCTGGCTGATGTGGCTCAGTAGATTGAGTGCCAGCCTGCGAACCACAGGTTCACAGATTTGATTCCCAGTCAGGGCACATGCCTGGGTTGTGGGCCAGGTCCCCAGTAGGGGATGCGCAAGAGGCAACCACACATTGATGTTCTCTCCCTCTCTTTCCCCCTCCCTTTCTCCCTCTAAAAATAAATAAATAAAATCTGTAAAAAAATTACTGTTCAACAATCATCAATTCCCTCCCCTTTGTCTAATATGAATTAGCAGGTTATAATTCCCTGTACCCTAACTTCTTTTTTTATTTTTAGAGAGAAGGGAAGAAAAGGAGAAGGAGAGGGAGAGAAACATTAATGTATGGTTGTGTCTCGCACACCCTGTACAGTGGACCTGTCCCACAACCCAGGCATGTGCCCTGACTTGGAATCAAACCAGTGACCCTTTGGTTCTCAGGCTGGCACTCAGTCCACTGAGCCACACCAGCCAGGGCATGTGTCCTAACTTTAAGTTGGCCAGGTGACTGTTGGTGGACATGATACAAGCAAAAGCTTGATTTACACCTGCATAGTGGGCTCGCATCCTGCACTTCTGCTTTCTGGGGTGCCTGACTTGAGTAGAATGAGAACTATATCAAGCAGCTCTGGACCCAACCTGAATCTCAGAGTCAAGCATAGCCTAGATTTGTAGATGTGTAAGTGACCAATAAATGCTTATTGTTTAATGTCAATGAGACTTTTGTGCTAGTTTGTTACATAGCATTATTGTGGCAATAGCTGATATACATACTTAGATATACTGTGATCAAATTCTAAATTTCAAGAATAAAAAATAAACCTTAAGTTTCCAATCAGAAAGAATAAATTATCTACAAATAAAGCATAAGATGAATATTGCATTTCTCTTAGACAACACTAGAAGTTCTAGAAGCTAGAAGATGTAGAAATAACATCTGGAAAATAAAGTACTGCAACCCAAGAATCCCATACTCAGTTAGTATTTCATTCATCCATCAGGGTAAAAAAACCTTTTTAAGCATTAAGAATTGTATACCTGAAATCTATGTAATTTTATTAACCAATGTCACCCCAATAAATTCTATTTTTCAAACTTTTTAGTTTTTAAAGAATTTTTAAAAATTAACAAGCATATGACCTAGTTGAGGAAAATACTCAAGAAATCACTCTCAGCAAACAAATGAATAAGAACAGAGGCCTCAAGTATTAAAGTTTAAATTAAATGGATAATGATAGTATTTCTAAAAATAAGTAACATGGTTAATCTAAATCAATCATAAATGAACATTTTGGACTATGTAATATGAGCACTGGATAAGGATTCTTAAAATAAAAGAGGTTGCTGCAAAGGCAATTTTAATCATAACTTAGAATTAAACTATTTCAGAAAAACCTAGGTGTTAGATGGAGGTACAGTAGGGAAAGAGCATTTGAAATTTCTCAACTAGGGCAAGAAGAGAGAAGGGAAATTAAAATAGACTAACAATCTCCTCTTGGTAGGCTAGAGACTGCAAAGAGAAATATACTATTTTGATAGTAGCTGAGGAGGCTTGTTTTCAAATAATAAAAACAAAATATACAATTGATTAAGAATATGTGTGATTAAGGACATGGTTTCAGAAGTAAGTGTCAAGCCCTTGGCTGGTGTGGCTCAGTGGGTTGAACACTGACTGTGAACCAGGGGTTTGCAGGTTTGATTCCTGGTCAGGGCACATGCCTGGGTGGTGGGCAGGGTCCCCACTTGGGGACTAAGTGCAAGAGGCAAGCAGTTGATTTATCTCACATTGATATTTCTCTCCCTGTTTCTTTCTCCCTCCCTTCTCCTCTCTCTAAAAAATAAAAAAACAAATAAAATCTCTAAAAACAAGTGTCAAAAACCTGTATGTTTCGAGCAACATGACAGCTCAATATAAAAAGAAGGAAACCTAGGATTGAGTCCTGAAAGATGTCAAAGTTTATGGTTTGGGAACAAGATACACTGGAACGGGCAGTTGAGAAGGAGAGATCAAGGAAGTAGAGAAAGCAGGAAAGTGAATGATGGCAATTTCTGGAGATCTCACTCCCATCCCCTCAGGCAGGCTGAGGGAGGCTGCCCTTTCACACAGCCTTCCTTCCTCCTGCATCTGCAATTTGGAACAGATTGTAATTGAAATGCACAGTGCAGAATTAGGTTCTTTTATCTTAATATGAGTTTTGTAGGCTTGGAGTGTTGTTAAGAAAGGAGCAGCTGGCCAATGTATGGGTGATGTAGAACAAACCAGTTTTTGGCAGAAGAAAAAAGGGTGTCCATTATTTCTCATTAAAAGATCCATTTAACTTGCTGAAACTTAAAAAGGCCATCTAAGTTAAGACCACTTAGTGTTTCTGACCCACTAAAAATCCCCTTTTCTCTTCTATTTACTAATCAGGAATCTTCACTTACTATCAAGTTTTAGCTATAATTGTATGGAATTTTCTAATATCTACAGGAAATAAAACTGTTTAATATTAGTAAATACATGTCAAACCCCATTTCCGTGTCCTAAGCTGTGCAGAGCTTGCCTTTTTCTGTCATGGTGATCTGTAGCACTTAGTAAATTTTTGAAACAACATTCACGATGCATATTGACTACTGCTCTACACACACACACACACACACACACACACACAGGGGCTCTATTTTTTTTCTGGAAGAGATAGTAAATTGTGAAAGAAAAATAAGGCACTCCACAAAATACAGTTATGATCAAGATGTCACTTACCTGAGATGTTCTACCTCTTTGTAGTCTTTAAGGCATTGCTGGCAATTCCCTGTGCAGGGAATTAGGGTGTGAGATTAAAATGCAGCTGACCAGACTTGAACAGGAGGAGGGAAGTGAAAGGTCCGCTGCTATCCCAAACAAGTCTTGCCCTGGTGGGGGAGTTGAGATGTTATCAAAGGTTACTGCAATTGGACGATAAGTTGGTCCTGCAGACGTAAGGCACAGCATAGGGATTCTAGTCAATGATACTGTATTATAGACTTCAAAATTGCTTAGAGACTAAATCTTAAATGTTCTCAGCCCCCAAAAATGATAACTATGTGACATGATAGCAGTGTTAGCTAATACTACGGTGGCAAACATACTGCAATATATAAATGCATCAAATCGAAACATATACCTTAAATTTACACTTTCTATGTCAATTTTATCTCAATTTTAAAAATAAATTTTCAAAAACTTCCATTGAGTAGAACATTTGAAAATGGCTAAAAGCCCCCACTTGGAATTTACCTCTAAAAAAATAGAACCAAAATGTATAGCCGTGTTATCCAAAGTGTGGTCCCTGACTGGCAGGACTTGGGTGTCTATTAGAAATGCAGAGTCTCGGGCCCCACCTCAGACCTACTGAATCAGAATCTGCCCTTTGCCAAGATCCCCAGTAAGTTTGCCAAATGCTGCTGCAGAAAATCTCTTGGTGACTAATAAACAGCAGAGTCCCAAGCTATTGACATTTAAATGTAAATTTCTTAAAATTAAAATTTAAAATTCAGTCACACTAGCCACATTTCAGGGCTCAAGAACCCTATGTGGCTGGCTTGTGGCCAGTCTACCCTGAGCAGCACAGGTAGAACATGCCCATCATTGCAGAAGGTTCTGTTGGACAGCACTGGTCTCATTGGTTCTCAATCTTGGCTGCACATTGGAATCGCTGGTCACAATTTTTTTAAACAGGAAAAAAAATCAAAGTTTAACATATGCACAGGGGGAATTCACATAGGCATGAAAATTCCCCAGACAGTGAAGCATAGAAGGCATTTTGGACAAAGGAGAAAGGGGAAAAGGAGGTATCAGGTTTTAGAAGTGAGAATGGACAATTCACAGGTAGTTAAGGAGGAGCGGAATGCTTGGCAGGAAAATCCTTGCTAGGTGACTCGGAAACAATAGGACACAGTGGGGGGTTGGAGTGGGGGTGGGGATCTAGCTAACAGGTACCTGGTACCTGTTTTTCTTTTTTCCTCTTTTTTTTCCCTCTCCTAAGTGCATTTTATTGTGCAATATTTAGCAGTATTAAAGTATCAAAAACATACTGATTCTCTTCGTTATTGGTAAGTTAAATTTCAAGTGCTGTGTTGTTGTTGTTTTTATTATTGTTCAAGTACAGTTGTCTCCATTTTCACTCTATCATGGCCCCCTGCCCCATCCAGCCCCACCTCCCACCCTGGCACTTACCCCCTTTGGCTTTGTCCATGGGTCCTTCATACGTGTTCCTTGACAACCCTTCCCCTATTTTCCCCCATTATCCCTCTGGTTACCGAAAGTCCTCTTACTTAGTTTCTTTTAAATACCATATGATCTCACCTTTAACAGGAACCTAATCAACAAAACAAACAAACAAGCAAAATATAACCAAAGACACTGAAATTGAGAACAGACTGACAGTCACCAGAGGGGAGAGGGGAGGGAAAATCAGGGGAAAAGGGAAGGGTTTACAGGAACAAGTATAAAGGACACACGGATAAAAACTAGGGGGGGTGGAAATGGGAGGGAGGTTGGGAGGGCTGAATGAGTGGACTGGGGTGGGAGTAAAAGACAAAACTGTGCAAGAACAACCATTAAAATAAATTTTTAAAAAAAGAAAAAAAATGTTAATAGAGAATGCTTACTCTAGGCCTCATCCTATAGGCATTGTATCTTCATGGGAACTTGATGTAGCCATTTTCTAGCAAGATGACCATTAGGAAAACCAAGATCTTGATCTCAATAAAACCTCTCATATCTTTCATGCTCAGATAATTGTATGAGATATTGTCATTTAAGTTTGCTAAAAAGTTCAGGCTATGGTGTCAGGTTCTACACAGGTAACTTCGTGGATGTGATACTATTTTCATTTTTCCTTTTATTAATTGAAAAGTTTACATTAAAACACTAAGAAAAACTAAAAGATTTTACACAGCCCTGGCCAGTTTGCTCAGTAGGTTGCAGCATCATTCTGTACACCAAAAAACTGCAGGTTCGCTCCCCAGTAAGGGCATGTGCAGGAGGCAAGCTATTGATGTTTCTCTCTCACATTGATATTGCACTCTCTCTCTCTCTCTCTCCCCCCCCCTTCCTCTCTCTCCTCCTCCTCTCTCTCTAAAATAAACATATCTTCTGGTGAGGATTAAAGTTCTTTTAAAAAATATTTTACACAACCAATATGCTATTTCTCTGACACAGTCATTTTTGTTCAGGGTCTTTACCCTCTAGTCCTTGGATATTTGCATACTTCCACAGGTCATTCCAGCCTGGCTGTTTACAACAATTCCAAAACTATATCTCTCTACATCAGTCCCCAACCTACAGAATATGCAGAAATATCTCCAAATGCCTGTCTTCTGGCTCCTTGCAGGGGTTGGATTCTGGTTTGTCGCACATATATTGTTATACAAATATAATGCACCTCTTTCAGACTTTGCTCCTACAAGGACAGTGGTGGCCAAGGGACCCAGGTCGCTATAGTAATGTCCTTTGCGTCTTCTGACTCATAGACGTGACTCTAAGAATCTCCAAGAGACACCTAGTAGGTTATATTCATAAAGTGGCTCTTTATGGAGATTTGCATGGTGGGACACTTTTATTTGCTATTATCTCCTTGTTCCAACAAGAGCTCTTGGAAGATGTTCTTGACATTGGACTACAGTACTCCCCTCCTTATCTGCAGGAAATGCTAATGGATGCCTGAAACCTCTGATAGCACCAAATTCTATATAGACTATGTTTTTTCTTACACATGCACACCTTTTCACTTAGAGGAAGCACTTTACGGCTTCTCTTTGGCATGTCTGACTTGCCGGCATCACTTACTCTTGTACTTTGGGACTCTTATTAAGTAAAATATGGGTAACTTGAACATAAGCACTGTGATAACTAGACAGTTGATAACTGAGAAGCTATAAGGGACTAACAAGCATCTACATTGTGGAGATTTGGGCCAAAATGATGATTTATGTCCTGAGTGGGACAGTGTGAGATTTCATCATGCAACTCAGCACAGTGCACAATTTAAAACATGAATTGTTTGTTTCTAGAATTTTCCATTTAGTTTTTTTGGACTGTGGTTGACTGTGGAAAGCCAAACCACTGATAACAGGGGACTACTGTATGCGCATGGAAACATCCTCCCTCCAATCAACCATTCCCTAACCCAATGGGTGCATTTGGACTCTCTCTTTGGGGGGTTAGTAAGCAGTGGCCCCTATTTTCACTGGGGCTCAATCCCAGATGCGGGAGAGCACTGGTGGCCCTGTGTGGTTAGTCATTGTCCTTACCGGGGCTAGGATTAGGGTGAGGCAAGTGAGGTGCTCACTCTCAGCGTCATGCAAGGGCAGGCTAGAACCTTCACTTTCAATTTTAATACTGTGTTCATCATGGATTTTTTTGGCCTTAATTCCAATTTTGAAAAGTATTTTTTAAATTTTTATTTATTTATTTTTAGAGAGGGGGGAAAGGAGGGGGAAAGAGGGAGAGAAACATCCATGTGTGAGAGAAACATCGATCAGTGGCCCCTTGCACGCCCCCAACCAGGGGCCCAGGCTGCAACCCAGGCATGTATCCTGACCAGGAATCGAACCAGCAACATTTCAGTCTCCAGGGTGGCACTCGATCCACTGAGCCACACTAGCCAGAGCTGATTTTGAAAATTATTTATGAAACTAATTTCAACTTGATTACTAAAGCTTTTTTGTTTGCTTGGCACTCCACTAAATTTTGTGCAAGTGCTTCACTCACCTCACCATAGTCCCAAGCCCTGGTCCTTCCCATCAGGTTCCTTTATCTCTCATTCAAATAGAGCTTAGACTCAGTGGATTGAGCACTGGCCTGTGAACCAATGGGTCACCAGTTCGATTCCCAGTCAGGGCACATGCCTGGGTTGCAAGCTAGGTCCCCAGTAGGGAGCACACAAGAGGCAATCACACATTAATGTTTCTCTCCCTCTCTTTCTCCCTCCCTTCCCCTCTCTCTAAAAATAAATAAATAAATAAAATTTAAAAAATAGAGCCTAGAGCTCATGCTACCAAGTCATACCTAATATAGTCCATCCCAGTCCCCAGTTGAGGCCCCAAGGCTATGCATAGATGATTGTTACCTAGTTTAATCATGCTGTTCACCAATTTTTGTATTATGTTTAATTTCCATAAACAATTTTTTCATATACAATTTTTTCTGTTTCTAGGTTGCCTTAATTGCCTCTTTTAACAGCTGCAAGATAGTCCACTTGGCTGATGCACTATACTTAACTATTCTCCTATTATCGGATAGTTAGGTTAGTTTCCATTTCTCATTCAATGAATCTTTAGACCTGCCAACGAGCTGAGTGTTGAGACAATGGCAATTGGATTGACATAACTTGCTCGGCCTAATAAAGTGGCAAGCTTTTTTGATGTCAGTTGGGTTTTTGGTTTTTTTTTTAGTTATTTGTTTGTTTTCTGGTGGGCTGCAGAGGAGAGTTAAGCAACTTGTTGAAAATCTGGAGCCCAAGCTGGAAGAAATAGCAGAGGGACCTTTTAAAAAGAGAGATGTATGCTTTTGAATTTAAGGTATCAAGTACATGGAGCCACAATGGGGCCCCCTGCTGTTCCTGCCACATCTTTAGTAACCATCCATCACAGTGCAGACTGACTCTGAGACACAAATAGGGAGCTATTAACAGGCTATTTTGCACATCTACAAAAAAAAAAAAAAGCTACTAACAGATCAATTCCATCTCACAAAGGGAAAGACATGATTTATATAAGGGAGAAAGAGGAGACAGGAGAGAAGAAGAAATAGTAGGCATTTGAAAATGGTGACATTTGTTTTCTTTTCCTTAGCATGTCTTCCCATACAAATCTGCTGGCGGTGAGCAAAGAGGCCAGTGCAGATGCCCACCAATGGAGGACCACCGGAAACACACCTGTAGTCAAAGCAAATTAGCTTCCATTAGCTTGCCACAACTAGCAAGAACACACTGCAGGGACCATGGAACATTTCAATAAGAGGGACTAGCCAAGGGGGTTAATTACAGGATTTAGGCAGGTGTTGAGGGATTCTTTTTTTTTTAATTGATTTGAGAGAGAGAGAGGAAGGGGGAGAGGGAGGGAAGGAAAGAGAGGTAAGATGGAGAGGGAGGGGGAAGAGAGAGAGGGAGGGGAAAGAGAGAAAGACAGAAACATTGATTTGTTGTTCCACTTATTTATGCACTCATCGGTTGAGATATGTGCCTTGACTGGGGATTGAACCTGAAATCTTGGCGTATGAAGATGATGCTCTAACCAACTGAGCTACCCAGCCAGGGTGAGTGTTAAGACATTCTTCAGGAGAGGGTGCATATTCTAAATCCTATGTTGTCAAGAGGCAGAAGCAACATAATAATTTGGCATTCTCTCTGAGAGATGGGAAAATTAAGAAGAGGCTACAATTGTGATTGGTAAGGGAGACAGCAGGAATCTTGTTAGTCAAAGGTAGGGGACTGTGAATCAATTTCCTTGTTGAGAGGTGGCCTCGTTTCTGCCTAGTTCTGAATGTGGTTGTGGAGTGGCTTTCTCTGGACATGTTTGTTTTCCATGAGTGCTATTTATCTTCATTTGAGAACATCTAGACCTAGCTACCAGCAAGGCTGTTTTTCACTTCCTGTCTCTTCTGACAAGGTCAGCCTGCAGGACATTAATATGCGTGGTTCACAGCAGTCAGGGCATTCTGCCCTTGAACCCGTGGATCGGTCATCAAGGGAATCATTTTGGTTGTTCATAGATGTACCAGGAGGTCATAGGAGTCTCCTGTCATATGTTTGGGACAGGCTGTTTCTGCTTCATGTCTGCCAGTGTCCTTTGGTGGTGCCTGCCTTTCAGGTACGCTCTCTCATCCAGTTTTTCTGAATAGATGCAAATGCTGGGTCTTAGCTTCAGTTCCCTCCAAATGCAGATGCCAAGGTGACAGCCATGTGTATAGATAATTCACTGTGGGAAGTTCTCCCTCTCACCAAGAGTAGCTCAACTGCCCAGGGGCCCACCTGAGGGCATGCACAAAATCCACTTCAGAGTGGTCTACCTGAGACCAGGAGGACAGGAATCTTTACCTACCAGCCCATCCTCATGTGGATTTGCCAGAATGACTGAGCAGTCCCCATAGAGGTCCCCTGCCTGGTAGATGTTAAACATTTCTTCAATATGTGAGAGGTTAATGGATAGGAGAAAAACATGGTCTGCCTCTGAAAGTCTTCAACAACTTCTCTGACCACCACATAAGCAGGATCAAGTCCCAAAGAACTTGAAAAACCTTATACCTGACCTGGCTGACCTGGCTTTACCTAGCTGACATCCCTGGCCTCTTTAGAGCTTTTATAAGCCATCAGCCAGAGCTCTGCCAGGCTCTCCCAGACCAGAGAGAAGGTTCTGTCTTTGTGGGAGAAGGCCCTTGGTAAGTGCATCTCCCCATGGACCATGGACCCAACCCACTGGGGGCCCAGTAACGAGAAAAAGAATAAAAGAGAGAAGGAAGAAAAACTAGCTTTATCCTGTTCCTAGGCCATCGAATTGGTTGCACACCTTCTCCAGGAGCTCCAGCTGGACAACACATCTCAATTTTAGCAATATAACTCCAGCAAAACTCTGGGCAGTAAAGTCTAAGCATTCAGCAGGTTAAGAAACACTGCTCAGAACTGAAAAGGAGCCCAGAATGTAATGATTGAAGCTGGTAATATATATAAATAGCTGGACCAGTTTCTCTCTTGTTCAAAATCCTATTGTATTTGTGAGTAATTTTCTTCCACTTCAAACCCTCTCATTATATACACTTTCATTCAAAATGTTAATTCTCCCTCCTGTTGTAATTGAATCATGCACTAATCATTTCTGGGGTGGAAACACATATTCCTAAGTGAAACTCTTCTAAAGAGCTGAATTAAGCAGACAGTGGGCTTGTTGCTCTAATTTCTTATCCAATGGTTAATAGAATTGCCAATGAAGAACTTTTTCAAAGTTTTAAAAATGATCCATGATCATGTTTTTGTGCAAACTAAACTTTTGGGGGCCAGATGGAGTTTACATCTAAGCAACTGAAGTAAAAAGAAAAAAGACCAAATAATAAAAATATGTTGCCCCAAAGTGATATTTATCAAAAAAATGACTTAATAATCTATAAACATACAGTGTAACCCATGTTTCAAATAAAAAGGAAACCATGAAGATATGGATTCTAGCCTTGGGTCTTCTGGTTACCAGCTGAATGACCTTGGGCATGTGTCTACATCTTCCAGCAAGTTTTTAAGTCCATTCATAACAAAAATGATAGAAATTGGACCAAGAAACACAATAGCAAAGAAATTTTATGTAAGGAAGAGAAAATCAATGTGTTGGGACAGGGAAGAAGAAGTCAGATGCTCTCTGGCTGGTTTTGACTACCACAGATTCTGTCTCGATTCCTCTAAGGCTCAAGGGACTATCTAATCAGAGCAATTTATGGTCTCCTTAGTGAAAATATCCTCTCAAAGATGTCAACATTGAGCAAGACCAGCTAAGGCTTTCCTGTGTTTGAAGTTGACAGATAAACTAGCAATTGGCTCCAAATTATCTCATTTATAAACTCTAAACAGAATCCACATATGGTCAATGATTCCTACTGAATCCAGTGTCATCCTTTATCACTGTATTAAAAAATATATTTACTTACTCAATTTTTTTTGGAGAGAAGGGAAGGGAGGGAGAAAGACAAGGAGAGAAACATCGATGTGAGAAACATGAATCAGTTGCCTCTCATACATGCCCCAATTGGGGACCGAATCCACAAGTTAAGCATGTGCTCTGACTGGGAATCAAACCGGTGATCATTTGCTTTGTGGGACAGCATCCAACCCACTGATCCACACCAGTCAGGGCCCTTTATCACTCCAGAGAAGCAATTTTAAAGATCTGAGCATTTTGAGAACCTCCACTCCCTCCTGTCCCCACAAAATTAAAAAAAAAAAAAGATTCCCAGGCTCTAGAATTCATGGTGTGGTAAATCACACAGAGGACCCAATTCTTCACCCCTCCCTGTATTCACAGCCTTTGCCATGCAATTTTATAGTGCTCTCTGCTCTGGCACTCAGCCAGGTGCAAAGCCTGGATTTGTAGGGCCCAGTGCAAAATGAAAACAAGGGGGTCCTTGTCTAAAAAGCAGCAAATGGGTGCTATGTCACCTACTAAAAATATAGCATCTCTCTCTCTCTCTCGCTCTCTCTCTCGCTCTGTGTGTGTGTGTGTGTGTGTGTGTGTCTGTCTGTCTGTCTGTCTGTCTCTCTTTCTCTCTCTCCTCTTATCATGGCAGTTTTGTTTGCTATTTAATGTCACTGTAAGTAAACAAAAACTTTAATCTATTAGTATGACTTTTACATTTCATCATTATACTTTTTAAGGAGCGACACCTGAGGCTGGAACGCTCATGCAAAGCACAGGAGGCAGAAACCCCTAGACTACAGAGGCAGCGGCATTTTTGTCTTTGAATCCCCAGTGCTGGGCATGGTGCCTGGTACATAATAGGCAATAAATATATATTTAAAGGGGAAAGAGAAGGAGGAAGAAAATGAGTTTGAAAACCAGATTTGCTTGTGAGAATGTGGAGAAGTTGGCACACTCAGATATTGCTGGTGGGAATGTAAAATGAGGCACCTGCTTTGGAGAACAGTCTGGCAGTTCCTTAAAAAGTGGAACATAGAGTTTCTGCAGGACTAAGCAATCCCACTTCTAAGTATATAGCCAAGAGAACTGAAAGTCTACACTCACACAAAAAATTGTACGTGAATGTTCATAGTAGCATAATTCAGAAGAGGCAATGAGTCAAAACAACTCCAATGTCCATCAACTGATGAATGGATAAATAAACCATGGTTTATCCATACAATGAAATATTATTCTGCTAAGCAAAAGAATGAGGTATTGATTCTTGCTACAAAATCGATGGCATGTCCAAAATAGGCAAATATATAGAACAGAAAACAGATTGGTGGCTGCCAGTGGCTAGGTATAGGGAGGAATGGGGAGTGCCTGGGTATAGAGTTCCTTGTTAGAGTGATACAGTGTTTTGGAATTAGACAGTGATGATGTTTGCACAACTTTGTGAGTATACTAAAACCAGGAATTTCATGGTTTGTGAATTATATCTCTATTACAAGAAAAACAAAAAACAAAACAAAAACAAAACCAGAGCTGCCTTGGTCCATTTCTTACTAATGGTATGACTTTTGAAAAGTATGTAACATCTCTGAACTTCAGCTTTCTCAAGTGTAAAGTGGAGAGAAATAGTGCTCACCTCGTAGAAAGGTTTGTGTGGATCAGGTTAGATATTAAATGTAAAGCAATTTGCAAGGATCAATTTGCAAGGCCTTAAGCTTTAAGGCCTCTGCTGTTACCCACTGCCCTGAGGTTCAGGGAGGGTCGCTGACCAGATTCAGGGCAAAATGACTGAATGGGGGAGTAGAATGTGGAAAACATTCGGTAAGACAATGGAAGGATAGCAGTTCTCTTCCTCCTACCCCTAAGTGCATTCTCTCCCTCTCTCTCCCTGGGGTGGTCACATGGAGCTGGCTGAAGCTGTTTCTTGGGGGGGGGGGGCTCTCTTCCTTGGAGGGACCAGGTGAGACCCAGGGAAGAGGCGAAAAAATACTGCCTCCCCAATGTTGGCTGTGAGCTAGGCTGTAAGGGGCAGAGTAATAGGGCTTCTCAGTATTTCTATGTGGTCCAGCCACCCTCAGGCCCTCAGTGTGGGACAGTGTTAACAGCATGCATGATTTCTTGCTGGACCCAGACACTCAGCAGGAGTACAGTTTCAGGGAGGAGAGAAGAGCCCCAATGTCTGGCACAACCAAGGCTAAACAGGTTCATGTGGCACTCCAAGCAGCAAGGATCAGATACTTGTTCAAACAGAATGTTCTGGAATTGTATTTGCTCAAAATTATTTAGTGAGTGGTATCGATAAGGAGTGCTTTTTGGATATCCACCAGAGGGTGCTGTCTACCTCCTTGGTCACCACACCAGTGTTTCGTAAGTATATGTGAAGTTAACTCATACTGTGTGAGCAATTATAGGAAAGTTTTAACACTATGAATGTGACTCCTCCAATCTACACTTTTAATCCTAAACTTCTCTCCAAACACTGGTTCCACATTTTGAGACTTCTGTTTTTGATTTCTGTCTCCATGTTTGCTGATACACAGAACTCACCATGCCCCAAACTGAGCTGATCATCTTTCCCCTCAACCTGAGTTTCTTATCTCAGTATGTAGACTGAAGACAGCCAATTCTATTCTGCAGAATGTGAATTGCAAAAGTCTTCCCAGCTGAAACCCAAGCAGCATCTTTTTCTACTCTGCACAGGGGTCCCACAATGGCTAGCAGCAGTCCTAGGTACCACACTCATCTCAGGTACTGGCCTTGGCCATTTGCATGTAGCTGCTCTTCCCTATTCCATGTCTACCACCATCCCTGAGTGTCAAGATCAGTTGTTGTTGTTTTTTCCTGAAGATCCATCACAAATGTTGCCACTGCCATAAAACCTGCCCGGCTGCTTCCTCTCCTGCCCTCTCACCCATTTTGTCAGCTCTTTTTCATCCAAATTTTCAAAGCACCTTATTATGCTTTCTGGTGGCATTTACTCCTTTCTGCCTGGTACTCAGCTATTTGTATGTGTGTGGCTTTAAAAAACTCCACAGCATTAAATTTGTCATCATAACCATTGTAAGCATACCGTCCGGTAGTGTTGAGTATGTTCCCACTGTGGTGCAACAAATATCTAGAACTTTTTCAGCTTACAATAGTAAACCTTTAAATCCATAAATACCAATTCCTCCAGCTCTTGGTAATCACCTTTTGACTTTCTAGATATGATTTTACTACTTTACATACTTCATATAAGTGGAATCATACAGTATTTGCCTTCTTACATCTGGCTTCTTTCACTTACTACAAAGCCCTTGAGGTTCATCCATGTTGTAGCATGTGTCAGAATTTCCTTCTTTTTCAGGTTGAGTAATATTCTATTATTATGTATACACTGCATTTTCTTTATCTGTCGATGGACACTTGGGTGGATTATTTCCACCTCTTTGCTATTGTAAATAATGCTCTGATGAGCATAGGTGTGCAAATATCTCTTCAAGATCCTGCTTTGAATTCTTTTGCATATATACCCAGAAGTGGAATTGCTGGATCTTATGGTAGTTCCATTTTTCAATTTTTTGAGGACTCTCCATACTGTTTTCCATAATGGTTGCACCATCTTACATTCCCACCAGTGGTGCACAAGGGTTTCAACTTCTCTGTATCATCATCAGCACTTGTTATTTTCTGTTCTTTTGGAATGGTATCTAGCTATTTCAGAATAAGTTGCTGTATTCACTTCCTAGAGCTGCTGTAACACATAACCACAAACTAAGTGCTTAAAACAATAGAAATTTATTCTATCGTAGTTCTGGAGGCCAGAAGTCCAAAATCAAGGTGTTGACAGGACTGGTTCCCTCTAAAGGCTCTCAGGGAGAATCCATTCCATGCCTCTGTCCTAGCCTCTGGTGGCTGCTCGCAGCCCTCAGCATTCCTTGGCTTGTAGTGGCATGAGTCTAGCGTCATGCTACCTTAGTCTTCGCATGGCCATCATTCCTGTGTCTTCTCCTTTTCTGTCTTATAAGGACACTGTCATTGGATTTAGGGCCCATCCAAATGGAGTGGGGGACAGAATTCAATCCAGTGCCATTGTCATTGCTGGACTAAGCTTCTTAAGATCGGGATCTATGTCATGTTCATATTTGTTTACCCCCCAAGTACCTAGTACAGTGCCTTAAACATAGAGAATGCTCAATATGTGTATTAAGTTCATAGGTGGATGAACTGATGGTTGGCCAGGTGGTAGATATTGTGTACCCTATTGAACTGACACCTACTGCAGTCCAAATTGGGAAGTATGCATTAGGGGTTCACATACCCATAGAAACTTGATCATTCCAGGTATGCCTTTAAAAATACAGCACACAGAACGCAATGAAAAACCACTCAGGGCTTCACAGCCACGTAGCTTAAAGGAAATTACTGCTTCCCAGTTCTTGCAAATACATCCCAGATGAAGCCTGTCTGGCCTTGGGAGATTAAGGTAAACTTGGCTGAAACCCCAAGTTGCACAATCAGAGTCCACAGCCCTCCCCACAATTTCTGCAGATTCTCAGCTCTCCACTTCATGGTCCTAATTTGTTGTTCTCATGTGTGTTCTTGATTCCTTTCCTTGCCAAAGGTCATACCCTTCAGCAGATGCTGCACAAGATCTCCAATGGCCTCCCACCATAAGCATTTTGTAAATTTAGAATTTTGCTAAAGATTGAGGGGTTACATAGTACATCCCCCAGGCTTCAGTCATCTTGCCCACTCACTCTACTTTCTCCATTACTTTTGTCTTCCCCCGCCCCTCTCTGGTTCAAAACATAAATTCCTTTCCTGTGTTGTGCCAGGCAGTTCTGCTCACACTTTCACCCCTTGACATCTCATCTCCTTCTCTAAACAAGCTTCTTTTAAAAATGTAAGGAAGGCAGGCAAGCAGATAAGGGGGAGAGAGAGGATGGGGGTGTTGAAAGGAAGGAAGGAAGATGGGAGAGACAGAGAGAGAGAGAGAGAGAGTGAGAGAGAGAGAGAGAGAGAGAGAGAGAGAGAGAGAGAGAGAAAGAAAGAAAGAAAGAAAGAAAGAAAGAAAGAAAGAAAGAGAGAGAGAAAGGGAGAAAGAAAGAGAGAAAGGGAGAAAGAAATCAAGGAAGGAAGCCTAGAAGGAATGGGGATCTTCTAAGAGGAATTCTCATACCAGCTATTAAAATAATATTATCTTTTCTTGTATTTTATAAATATTAATAAGTTAAAGCTGGAAATTCTTTAAGTAGGGAGAGAAATTTAACAATGGCCTTTGGTCCACTCGCTGTAGACTCCCCCACCAACCTTGGCCTTCTTACTAGAATGAAGCAATCCTCTTCTCGAGTTTACATTTAATTATAATTGCAACTGTCATGATGATTAAGCCTCTCCCTTTGTCATTGTCTTTTCTTGGCATCATTTCCTTGGCTCAGCTTGCATGCTATAGACCGCGTATGAATCACAGAGAATCTGGGCTTTTTAACTGTGGTGAAACCATAGGCAGCTTTCTGTTTATTTCCAGAATCAGTTCCAAAACAGCTGTTAAATGTTCATCCTTGGTTTTGTCATCTTATTTCAGGGAATTGTAACAGCAGCATCTTCTGTTTTTAATTCTCCTCGAGAAAGCAAAAAAGAACTCCCCAAGATGGTGTGCTGTGCGTAGGTGCTAGTTAATGACTTGTTTCCTCTCGTTTCCTTAATCAGGAAATTTCATAGTTCAGCAGCAACAAGGTTCCCATGAACGTGGACCTGACCTAAGCCAAGCTGTGTGAAACACTCGACCTTGAAAACAGCTTGCTCTGCAAACCTCTGAGTGTTCCAAACTGAGGCCAACCAGAAGCTTCCATTTGACACAGTGGTGAGGAAAGCTTGTAAATATTTCATGGTTAGCGATGGTTCCATCTCTAGTAAAATCGCTCAGCAGAAAAGTACTACATGTAGTCATTGGTCAACTGGTAGGTTGGACTCAAATTGTCTGGTGGGTTTTACTTTAGACAGATTTCCTTCTTAAGAACTACTGTTGAGTGATGGACACACTTAATACCTTGTGGTATGAAAAAGCACTTAGGAAAATCAAGACAAATTGTGCCTTATCTAGGTATAAGATATTGCTTAGTTTAGAATTATTGCTTGATGGCTAACAGCTTACCAAAATGGCCATTCGTAAATGTCATGAGCCATGCTTAAATTGCTTTTTACCAAAGGTTTTCACACCATAGCTGTACATTGGAATAACCCAAGAAGAGCTTTGGGAAGAAAATACTGGTAATTGGACCCTACTCCAAAGATTTTGATTCATTGGTCTCAAGTGAAACCCAGACATTGGTCTTTTTAAAAATGTTTTTAGCCCTGGCTAGTGTGGCTCAGTGGATTGAGTGCCAGCTTGCGAACCAAAGGGTCGCCAATTTGATTCCCAGTCAGGGCACATGCCTCGGTTGCGGGCCAGGCCCCCATTTGGGGGATGTGCAAAAGGCAACTACACATTGATGTTTCTTTCCCTCTCTTTCTCCTTCCCTTACCCTCTCTCTAAAAATAAATAAATAAATAAATTTTAAAAATGTGTTTAGCCCTGGCTGGTGTGGCTCAGTGGATTGAGTGCCAGCCTGTGAGCTGAAAGGTCACCGGTTCAATTCCTGGTCAGGGCACATGCCTGGGTTGTGGGCCAGGTCCCCTGTTGGGGGCATGTGTGACAGGCAACCGATGGATATTTCTGTCGTACATTAATGTTTCTCTCCTTCTCTTTCTCTCTTCCCTCTTCTATAAAAAATAAGTAAATAAATAAAGTATTTTTTAAAAAATATTATCAATTGATTTTAGAGAGAGGGGGGAGGGATGGAAGGCAGAGATTAACCTGCTGTTATACCCATCCATGCATTCATTGGTTGACCCTGGCAGGTGCCCGGACCATGTATTCGAACCTACAACCCCAGTGCATTGGGATGACACTCCAACCAACTGAGCACCTGACCAGGGTGACATTGGTCTTTTTAAAGTGCTCTCCAGGAAATGCTAATGTACCACCAGGATTAGACCCACTGCTTTCTGAAAATCACAATAGCAAACAACCTTTGCAACCTATATGTTGTATATGGGTACGCATGTTGCGCTTGTGCACATTGCAAAGTCAACTCACTTTTTATTTGCCTGTCTTTTAAGTAGGATTTGTTCTCCTATCAAAGGTAAATTAAATTAGCCCATGACAAATAATCTTTGGCAAGCTTTGTATCTACTTTTGTGTTCGATCTTTCTCGTTTTTGTCCTCTCTCTCTCTCCCCCTCCCTCTCTCTCTCTGTGTGTCTCTGTCTCTTTCTGCCCCTCTCTCCCTCTCTGCTTTTCTCTGCACAACTTTTCTTTCTTTTTTCTCTGCAGATCAGCTTTCTTCATTCCTGCCACTCACAGTTTCTGAGCTTGTACATCTCTGTTGTCCTAGACCCCAGACGGGGCTTGAGTCTCACAGAACTGAACTTTCCTGAGAAAGAGATTCTGAGAGCCCTACCTTGGGTAGATGCTTAACCTCCTACAACTATCTGTAACCAATGAGATAGGGATACCTGTACAAACACTCCTCCCACTGGGTATCACCTAGAACAATAGGGTTAGCGGGACAATTCCTGGTGACAGGAATTGAGGTGGCTAGGTAGATACCTCAAAGTATATCCACTAGAGAATTCAAGTCATCTACTGGGGCACACTCATCTTTACCCTCTCCGGGATGTGTTTTCTACTTTCTCCTTCCAACTAGTTTACCTCTGGAGGATCGAAGCTTTAAGCTGATTTTCTAATTCCTAGAGGCTTCCAGGCAATGAACCAGCACCATATGGGAGAGAAAGAAGAAAAGAAGAAAAGTACTTTTATGCCACAGAAAGAAGAGAATTAGATCAAGGAAACAATAAGTATATTTTAAGCATCAAAGCATGACAAATTATTTTCAAAAGCAGAACCGGATTAAGAAAAGAATAGTACATATTAAGCATGAAAGCTTGATGGATTATTTTAAGTTACTGCCTTTGAGTCATTTTTTTCAAACCAAATGACTCAGCCACCAGGAGATTCTTTTGTTATAGGATCAATCTTACTTTATTGCTAATATGGCAAGTTCAAATGATGATGTAGTTCTGATTAAATGTTGCATTGATAAAGCAGCCTGCTTCTCTGTCCTTATGCTAACTTTTTATGAAGTGTTATCTTCCAACAGTGTTGCTTCAATCTATTAAAAACAGACCCATCAGTATATTTGAATAAAAAGTAAGTGGTTGAATTTGGGTGTAGGATTTTAAGTTTTTATGGAACAAAAAGTTGTGCAATATAGAACAATAGATATAGTCTGGAAAAAGGTTTCCTTAAAGGCCATTTGTATGTTGGTTAATATTCTGGCTTTGTGGCTGACTGATTCAAACCCTAGTTTCTGTCTCTTTACTAGCTGTGTGATCTTCAACAAAATACTTAATTTCTTATCATAAAACAGGAATAATAACAGCACTGCCTGGGAAGAGTTGTGCAAGCTTTACTTGAAATAACAGATTGTATCAGTTAGGGATTGATTGTACTAGAGTGCAAATAACAGAATCCCAGAGTAAATAGTAGCTTCAGAAAACCAGAGGATTAGTTTTTCTCACTCACCAAGAAGCCCAGAGGCAGGTAGTCACTGGCCTTGGTTAAAGGGCTCAAAGATTTCAGAGCGAAAAAGAGGAGGAGGTGGTGATTCAATCAAGAGAGCAAAACTCTTCCAGGGCAGTTGAAACAACTTTAAGTCAGGGTAGGCTAAGTGCTGTAACAAATAAGCCCCACTCATCAGTGGATTAACTCAACAGACCTTTATTTCTCACTCTTGCTAAGGTCAACTGATAGCAGAGGGTGGGGGTTAGGGGGTGAGGATGGGATGCAGCTCTGCTTAGTGCCATCGTGTGAGGACCAGTTTAGCATATGGGGCTTCCAGGGTCATGAATATCCCAATATGTGACAATGGAAGAGAGAGCATGGGAAATTGGGTAGGAAGGTTTATGAATCAGCCTAGAATTGAGGTACTATGTTTTTGTTTGCATTTTACTGGCCAGACTTCAGTCAAGTGTATACACATAAACATAAAGGAAGTCAGAAAATATAGTTCCTGCCTGGACAGTCCTTCCCAGCAATGTGTCTATGTCATAGAAGGCAGCCTGACTCTTGAGGGGTATGGCTGTTTCTGCCACATTGGAGATCCATAGCGACTTGTACATAAATATTATTGCCTAGAACTATGGCACTCAATCACCCCTGCCTGCAACAAAGGCTGGGAAATGTAATTTTTAGCCGCTATCATTGCAACCCAGGAGAGCTTAGGTTTCTCTTAGTAAGGAAGAAGACATTGTGCATTGTGTTGGCAAGTAGCGGTGTCTGCCACATGTGAGAAAAGTGCTTAGCACAGTGCCAGCATGTAGTAAATATTCAATAAATACTGGCTATTGTCATTGCTGTGATTTCTTTCTGATATAGTTGTGTCTCCCACTGTGAATTACTTACTCAGCGATCAAGTTTATTGAGTGCTGAATCTAGAATCAGAAGACCTAGGTTTAAATCCTGACTTTGCCTCTTACTATTTTCTCTGAGCCTCAGTTTCTTTATTGAAAAAAAAATGGGAGAGTTTAAATCTGCTTCGTAAGTCTGCTATGTGGATTAACTAAGATGACCAGTTTGCGTAGGCTAAAAGCACTTCGTATTCTGTACATGCTATGAACACAGTATTAAAATGGAACCACAAGTGGAAACAGCCCAGATGCCTTTGTGTCATTTTCCTAGGGCCACCATAACAAAGCACCACACACTGTGTGACCTAAAACACAGGCATTTATTCTTTCAGTTCTGGGGACTGGGAGTCTGAGAGCAAGGTGTCAGGGCCAGGCTCCCTGTGAAGGCTGTCGGGGACAATTGGACCTTTCCTCTCCCAACTCTGGTGGTGGCTGGCAGGCCTTGGTGTTCCTTGACTTTCAGCTGCCTCACCTCCAATTGCTGCTATTCTGTTATCACATGGTGTTATCCCTGTGTGTCTCTGTCTCTTCTCTTCATCTTATAAGGACACCAGTCAGATTAAGGGCCCACCCTACTCTAATATGACCTCATCTTAACTAATTACATTTGTCATGACCCTGTTTCCACATTAGATCACATTCTGAGGTACTGGGGGTTAGGACTTCAATGTATCATTGATGGGAAGGGGCACAATTGAACCTATAAAATTCATCAAATGATGAATGGATAAATAAAATGTAGCATAGCCATATAATGAAATACTATTCGGCAATAAAAAGGAATGAAGTACTCATACATACTACAATGTGGATGAACCTCGAAAACATGATGCTAAGAGAAAGAAGCCAGACATAGAAGACCACATATTTCACATATTGTATCATTTCATTCATACAAAATTTCCAGAATAGACACATCTATAGAGATGGAAAGTAAATTAGTGATTGTGTAGGACTAGAGAGACAGGTGGAATTGGGGAGTGACTGCCCAAGAGTACAGGGTTCCTTTTAGCAGGAACAAAAATGTTCTAAAATTGACTGTGGTGACAGTTGCGCAAAGAAAATGAAGACACAAAATGCCACCATTTTAAATAAGTTTAGGCCTCTAACCTTCAATAAATTACATGTCCAAGTTTCTGAAGGAATCCATACAGGTCACCCTATAAAATGCTGCTGGAAAGCTGAAAGGAATCTTCCTCAAGCTGAGAGGAAGAAAAGAAGACTTTCAGGCCTACTCTCTGGCATGCTCCCCAAACTCCTCGCAGGAGGAGGTGGAGGACATGTAGCTGACCAAAGGGATTGGTGAGAACCGACATCCACTATCCTGTAATTCCAGGCTCTTGGCTCAGCATCTGGAAGTCTCCCTAACTAGGAATGGGATGAGTTCCTCAATCTATAGCAAGGGTATCACTCTGTATCTTAACTTTGCTCAGTGGTTAGCCCTCTGCCATCACTGGCAGGACTAACCACACTGTTTTCTCTTCCTTTAAACCTGAATTTGCACATAAGCATTCCTTTAACAGGTTAACTTTGGCAAGCTACTCAAGGCCCTATTGTAAAAATTTCCATGAAGTTATCCCTGCAATGTCCCAAAATGATAATAAAATTTAAGACACCTATTATTGCCAGACTGTTATTTAAACTTATTTCCAATGTCTAAATATTCCAATTCCATTTTATCTTCCACAGAGGGAAGACGGGATCTTATTTTCACATAGAGGAAAAGTAAGTGGGAGCTGATATTTTGACCTTACATACTGCCACATTCCTGGCCCAGGGCTAGGAGTTGTCTGAGATAACAGAGAGGGAAGTGACCCAAAACCTGTTCTGAAGGATCTTTTAATCAGGTTGATGACAGGTGAGCGGTGACTGAAGTGGAAAAACACTAGTGTGACTCAGATTTGTGACTCTGCCTCCAAAACTGCCTCCTTATGTGTGTGTGTCTTTACGTCCCTCTGAGAGAGAGAGAGAGAGAGAGAGAGAGAGAGAGAGAGAGAGAGAGAGAGAGAGAGAGATTGATTTACTGTTCCATCCGTTTGTGCATTTAGTGGGCAATTCTTGGATGTGCGCTGACTGGGGCTCGAACCCACAAACTTGGTACACCAAGATGATGCTCTAACCAACTGAGCTAGCCAGCCAGGGCCTCTCTTTGGATCTTTAATGATTTCACTAGTTTCTCTCTGTGCAGCATTCCAAAGAAAGTTTCTCTGGGTCTCTCTTTTTCCTTCCCTCCATATCCACTTTTGAATAAGTAACACTTCTTTTTAAGGTGACTCCTGTCTTCCCCTTCAGCCCCCAAATCAGCAGACTATTTCTTCTGTTTCCAGCTGCCCCAGGGCTCAATACATATGTCGGTGGCGTTAACAGGAAGAAAATAGAACTGAAAGAAAGTTTGCATAATTTGTAAAATAAAAATGAGTTTCGATCCCAGTAGCTTATGTATTATTCTCATAAGGATTGGGTTTACATCGATCATCTTTTCCATGCCAGTCAAGTGTGGAATGTGGTGAAGTTAGAAATGTAATTGTGTAGACATAAAAAATTGCATCTCTATAACCATCATTGGGACACTTTTCTCAAGATGCTATCTCAGTGTCCTTCAGAGCAATAACCATATCAATTGAGAATGTAACAGAAGCAACTTAGATGCTATGCCTCATTTATTTCTGGTAAAGCTAATGTGCTTCAGAACAAGACTATTTCTCATGACATAAGGTACCATCAGAGAGGCTGGAAATACTTCAAGACTATTAAAATAAAATGCCAACCATTCCTGCTGTTCAAATATTCTTCAACTTCTAATTTAAGGCACCCACACCTAATAATGTAATTGTGTTATTCTCTCTGAGAGCTGGAATCTATCTAAGCCAAATGCCTGGGAGTTAGGGACTGTTGGGGCTACGGGAGTCCAGGAGACAGATGAGGTAGATAAATCATGTTATTTTGTACTGGCACATTCAACATTTGTGCTCAGTTATCATTTATGTGGTAAAACATATTCAAAGACAAAAGTACCTGAAGTGTCTTCTCTCAGCTCAATTGAAGAAGAGGTTGAGGAAATACATAAACCACCTGGACATCTAAATTCAGAAACCCGAGTGAGAGAGAAAAAGGTTCACACACCTGTCCTCAGAATTACTTTGCACATTAAATTTTCTCCAGAGTTGACCGTCCATTTTTAAATCAGGAAGTTGTCATCTTGATAAAGCAGTCCTCCCCGCCCCCTCCCCTGCCCCCCTCAGTGATTCTCTCCCTAATGAGCAAGTGGACTTCAGTTTGAAAAAGGCATCAGAAAAGGGCAATTTTAAAAGCCAATTCTGTGAAAGGTGATGCTTCCCCATCACATGGGGAAATTATTTCTGTTTAATGCCTGCCTTGGGTGGGGTACACTTTAGGTTCAGGGACCCCATTGGCACATCAGGGCTTTGACTGGGACATGGTGCCAATTCAAACTGTCACACAGTACAGGGAGAGGGGGGAAGCTTAAATCAGTTTCTATTCTTTAATAGAAAGCAATACTGTAGTTTAAATTAGCAAGGCGCTGCTGAACCACCATTTAAAATGCGTTTGCCCTGACATCCCAAGAAAGGGGTTTTTTTTTCCTTGTTTAATTGCACTGTCATTGTGGAACGCTTTCAACTTAAAACCATTCTGAGGTAGACCTTTTAATAGAAAGTGACAATTTAAATTGCCATGATAACAGCATAAATGGTGCTTAAAGTCATTACTAAACTGATGTCACAGTTGGCTCCAGACCAGTTTGTTAAAGCCAAAGAAAAGGTGTTGGGGGAAGGGAGGGAAGTATCTAAACGGTGAATCATTGATTCCTTTTATATTCATTGTAATAATATTAGCTGTGATTAAGTCATCTGGCTCCCAATGGATGCAGTGTACATTTCTATCGAATTCCATATTATTCCATTCCAATGTTGTCCTGATCAATGCCTAGTACTGAGGAATTGCTCCAGTCACAGGCACTTACTTCTCTGCAGTCACTTTGTTTTCCTGTCTTCACTCCCATGGTCCAAATAGAAGAGCCGTGGCTTCCATTGCTTGGTTGGGGTTTTAGAAGCATAAGTGCTACATTTACCTATTGCCTTTCTTTCCTCTGTCTTAAGTCAGAGGAAAGTCAGATTCTCCTGGGGGTTCTTGGAAATGATTCTCACTGGCTTTCAAGGAGCTCTGCCGCCAGAGCTGACGGTGTCATTCCATGTGAGTTGAGGTCAAGCTCACCTGAGTAATGCCATTAGTCAAACTTGATTGGTTTAGACAAAGCAACTGGTTTGCTGAACCAGTGAGGCCACATCTGAGGGTCCCGTGGGTGGGGGCCCAATAAAATCAGGGGCAGTATGGCTCTGTGAACCTGGGAGAGTGCTCATAAATGGATTAAGGTTGAGTTTGGAGCACTGGGGACAATGGGACAGATGGTGGCAGGGGTTAGGAGAAATGGACAAGGAACAGAGAAGCCTGTGGGATTGAGAGTCACTCAGTCACTTTCACAGCCTCTCACTCACATGTCTCGGTTCTGAAACATCCTCCCTCAGGAGTAAATCAATCATTTGGGGTTTAGGTACAATAGGTAAACTAATTGATTATAAAATTATCATTTTAACATATGGGGTGGGGTAAAAGTAAGGTTATAGTTATGAGTACATGAAACACAGAATTTATTTTTGTATTATTATTTATTAATTATTGTATTATTTTTCATACAAACAACTGTAAACCTACTTTTGCCCCCACCCTGTATGCTACACATTCCTTTTTATTATACAAAAAATTAACTCAAGGAATCAACAATTGTACCTAGGTTCACAGTAGATGAACATACTTCACATTTCAAACTGAAAACATTACATTTAGGACTGAGTTTCTGAAGTTTCCTGGGAATGACTGTGCACCTTCCAAATTTCCCCTAAATCAGACATTCTAATTTCTGGAATTTCCATCACTCAAAATCAGAAGTGACCATGGTGACCATGTGGGGCATGACATTAGGGTCTTAATTTTGGGTCTGGGTCTGGGTTACAGACAAACCATACCCAGATTTTGGTATAGATAAGCATCATTAAGGAAAGAGAGTTCATTTGTTTCATCAGAATTTAAAAGGCGTTTGCAAACCAAAAATAATAATTATTACAAACAACTAATCCAATCTTATTTTACTAAAAAACCAGAAAACAGAGGCCCAGAGAGGTGGTTGACTTCCCAAGGTCACCGATAGCTCTTGGCCCATCTACAGAATCTGGCTCTCTGATTCCTAGTCCAAAAATGCCTTTTTCATTTTTCACAATTCTCCTTCCTTTTGCAAAAACAATGCACACTGAAATGCTGTGCTTTTCTGAAAACTGCTCTCCTGGCAACCTCAACTCCCTGGAACACGGTCGCCCCTGCCTGAGGCAGAAGAAGCCTTGGAGCCACTGAAATTACTGAAACAACGTTCCTGCACATTGGTCCATGAAATGAGCACCCCAGAGATCACCTACCACGCTGTCCGCTTATTCAACAGCCATTTGCTGAGCTATAGAGTTATCAATGCTTTCTTCTTTCTTTTTGTTCAAATTATAAGAGAAAGTGTGTTTAGAAGTGAGTGTGTAGTAGAAGTGAGCCAGCTGGGCTGTGTAGGCTCAGGAAACAAGTTAGAGAAGCAAAAGAAGGGCCCCTGGAGCTTGGGAGAGAGAAAGGCAAAGGTAACCCACCTGGGGGAAGAAGAGGGGGAGGGAAAGGCAAAAGCATGCTTTCCAAGGAGAGCACCTATCAATACTTTCTTTATGCATAATCCTGACAAATTTTGTTATCCAGTTTTGCAGAAATAACAGGAAGTTAGCTGAAAGAGGACTACAAAAGGCAGGGACATGGATTCCAAATTGTGAGAGATTTGCCCACAGCCTAACAGCAAAGGGAGAGCAAGAACATCCACTGTCATAGAGTGAAGACTCTGAGCCATAAAGCAGACAGCCAGTGACTTCTCACACAGTCTATCTGGGAACACAGGGTTGGGCAGAGTGCATTTTAGGAAGCTTTTTTTTTTAAAGGGGTTAAAAAGCATGGAAAGTGATGAAAACACACATCCAAAACTTACACCAGAATGTTCATAGCACCACTATTCAGATGAGCCAGAAGGTGGAAACAATCCAAATGTCCACCAACAAATGAATGGATATACATATACATCAACAAATGCCTGCAGCATAGCCATACAATGGAATATTATTTGGCCTTAAAAAGAAATGAAATAATGCTATAGGCTACTATGTGGATGAGCCTTCAAAACATTATACTAACTAAAAGAAACCAGTCACAAAGGACCATATATTATATGATTCCATTTATATGAAATGTCCAGAATAGGCAAATTTATAGGCAGAAAGTAGATTAGTTGTTGATTGGGGCTAGAAAGGATGGGGAATACAGGGTTTCTTTTTGAAGTGATTAAAATGTTCTGAAATTGACTATGGTAATGGTTCTACATATCTGTGAATATACTAAAAACCATTCAAAAATCTTAGCCACCTAGGGATGATAATTCTCGAAGCAGAGGCAGGAGAGAGAGGAGGATGTATGATGTAAATAAGTTTACTGTGCTTTGAAGGGCTGAGTCTTGTTGGAAGAAACTAAGTGTTGATGTCCAGAAAGTGGGGTAGTGACTTTCTTACATTTAAGGATCAAAGGAAAGAAACTTCTTGTGGGGGTAGCGGTGGGGGCAGTACAGAAGACAGTATAAAACTCTGAGAGCCCTGGCTGGGTGGCTCAGCTGGTCGTAGCATCATCCCATGCACCCAAAAATTGTGGGTTTGATTCCCCACATACCTAGGTTGCAGGTTTGATCCCTGGTCAGGGCACTTATGGGAAGGAGTCAATTGATGTTTCTTTCCCTCACTCCTTTCCTCTGTGTCTAAAAATCAATGTAAGAAAAAAATATCCTTGGGTGAGGGTTTAAAAAATTAAAGTCTTTGGGGATATGGGAGGAGCCCTTGGGCACCATTAAGATCTCCAGGACTGGGAAGGAGGACTAATTATGAGTTTCACAGAGCATGGACATTTGGCCACCCTGGGTCCAGCACTTCTGAAGCATCAGGGTACTGAAGAGGACCAACCTGTGTAGCTGATGGGACCAGACACTAAGAACTATGACCTACAGAAGCCTGTGTGCCATGAGCTGAGCACTCCGGGTTGAACAAGTCCCTGAGGGGGTGCAACACACTAGTCTGGGCCTGGGGAACGTCACAGCAGTGAGGCTGACAGCATTGGGCAGCAGCCATGGAAGAATGATGTTGTTTGTGACACCAGGAGGCAGCATGTACCACTGCAGCAATGCCAACGCCAGGTTACAGTCAGCTGGGATCTTCCATCTGGACTGTGTAAGGCCCACAACGTTCTCAGACCACCTGGAGGGGCGTGGAGGACCCCAAAATGTTGATGTTGGATTTCCTGTCCACCTGACACATGTGGTCTTGAGTCCATCTTAATTGAACTTGGAAAACTAAAAGTCATGAGGCACTTACACCCTAAAGTTTGTGGAGAAATTCATACTGGTAACAATGAGAATAGCAAGCCCGAGAAGCTGTACAGAACCTGGAATTTATGACGTGGTTTCACAAGCATCATCTCATAACAAGGTAGCTGGTGGATGTTTTCCTCCATACTGAAGCCAAATGAATTCCTCAATTGCACATAAAAAGCACTAACACTCTGGCTACAATCAGGTATTTTGACCCTTAATCCAGTGGGCCTCCTATTACACCATGATGCCTCTCAAATAAAAAAGGGGGCAAGAGGATACATAGGACATCCAAAACCTTCAGAAATGTCCCTGGCTCTGGCCTGCAAGGAATGATTCTAGTCCAGGGCCATATTCCTCAATAGCGTCAGTTTGGCTCCAGCTGCTTTTCTTGCTTTGGTTCAAGGCACTCGCTAAAAGAAAACTGTCCTCCATGCAGCTGGGCTTTCCAGCTGTTCCCGACTAAGGCGGGCATAGGCCCAGGCCTACAGCTGCATCCACAGTGCCTCCTGCCCAGGCCATATGCATCCTGACCAAACTCTGCCACCTCCACCTACCACACCAATCACTTCTGAACTCACCACGCCACGGACATGTGGCTGCTACACTTTGTTGGGATGTCTCCAACATTACTGCTGTGTCTTGCACCATGAATTATTGGAGTCATTGCTGTAGGTTCTGTCTTCCTAACTAGAGTGGGATGCTCCTTGAGGCCAGGGGCCTTGTTTCTCCTACTTTCGATTTTCAGAGGTGTCTGGTACATAGAAGGGGCCAGTAAACTGCTTTGAGTGAGTGCTTAATTCTCCTTCTCAAACACATCGTGGGTGCTCAGCAAATAAATATTTGTTAATTGCCTGATTGGCAAATTCACTATTCTCTAAATCAGCTCCTATGCACTCCTCCACCAAAAAAAAAAAAAAAAAAAAAAAAAAAAAAAAAAAAAAAAAAAATCAAGATCCTCTGCAACTCTTCCCACAATGAGAAACCTATTTCCTCAGCCAATGACATGCTGATGACACCACCTCTCAGAGGGAAGGGCTGGGGTCCTGGGGATAGATTCAATCGGCTCTATCAGTACAGGCTGTGTGACCTCAGGCAAGCTGTTAGGCTCTGGCTTCCTGCCTGAGACCTGGTGATGGTACAGATAACAGTGTCTATCATTTAGGGTTGTTGTAGGGATTGAGTTACCATGATATGTGCTTAGAACAGTGCCTGAAGCACAGATAAATGAAGCCTATTAAGATTCCAAGCCCTGGCTTGCCCAGGCAGTTTATACTGTCCACTGATACCAGGGGTTGTTCTCAAATAGATAACAAGCAAATTCTAAAATCACCCGCAAGAAGGAAGGTTTAACAATTGCTTTTCAAGGAACATTTCCCTCTGTCTTCAGGATGAGACTTTAAAAAGTGACTATTCTATGACTTAATTGAACTATTAGAGTCACAACAGGTTGTGCCATGCTTTGTCCAATGGCCACTTCGCTATCAGCCATCCACCACTCATTCAATCAATCATTCAAACATTGATTTATTCTTATTTATTTGTTAACAAATACAGGTGACCCTTGAACAATGTGGGGGTGGTTAGGGTTGCCAACCACCCATATAATCGAAACTCTACAGTAATTTCAGTTCACCCTCCACCCAAATATGCACATTCTCAACCATGAATGGAAAGCATGTACTTATTTAGCAACAACTACGTATCGGACATAGAACAGAATATGACTGGAATTTTCATTATACACCCTTGATCCTCCAGAATCCCAAGTTGATACACTTTCTAATAATTTATACCCCAATCATTTACAGGCAATAGACAAAATAATGAGTAAAATGTGTAGCGTCTTGAGATAATGATTATGTGCTAAGAAGAGAAAATAAAGCAGGAAAGGGAGTATGAAACGTCAGGGGCTAGATACTGAAATTCTAGATGAGTTTGGCCAGGGAACAAAAATCTGTATTAGTCAAGGTTCTCAGGACGAAGAGAACCAACAGGATGGAGAGAGAAACAATGAGAGATAGAGAGATTTTAAGGAACTGACTCACATGAATGTGGCAACTGTCAAGTCTCCAGGCTGCATGCAGGCTACGCGGAAGACCCAGAGAAAAGTTCACGTTGCTGTCTTGAGCGCAAAGGCAGTCTGGAGGCAGAACTTCCTGAGAGAACCTCAGTCGTTTTCACTTAAGGCCTTCAATTAATTGAAGGAGGCCCACCTATTAGAAGAGGTTAAGGAGGACACATGACCTCCAGTTTACCCTCAAACTGGATGGGGCACTTAGAGCCTCCTGACCTCCTCCCCTATCCTTGGAACGCATTCTCTGCCTGCTGTTCCCATGCTAGGAACCTGTTTCAAGGACGCAGCCTCAAGAGAGCAATGTGTTGCTGAGACCATCTGGGCTGAATATGTGACTGAGCCCTATTAAGGCCTGTATGTAAACTTGTAAGATTCTGGCGGGTGGGTGCAGAGAGCTAATCATCTTGTGGCACCCAAGACAAATATCATATGTAAGTTCCCTTGCTCATTAAACCTGCCACCTACCAAGCTGGAGTGGTCTGCCTCTTCCTTTGGTCTCTCCTTCTCCTCCGTCTACGGAAGCCAGTTTGTGAACCAACACACCCACATTATGGAGCGTTATCTGCTTTGCTTAAAGTCTACTAAGAGAGAGGCTTTTGAGAAAAAAACATTTCAACAAGTAAGAGAGCGAGCTATGCAAATGAGTGTCTGGGAAGGAGACATCCGGGTAGTATGAGAAATACAAGGGCTTTGAAATGGGAGTATGCCAAGCACGCTGCTGGCGTCATGTGAACAAGGGGGAGAGGAAGGGAGAAGGGAGTCAGAATTTGAGCGGGCAGAGCATGTTGGCCTTGTAGGTCTTCATAAGGGCTTGGGTCTTATTCTGAATAAAAAGGAGGGGAGGTTTCAACAGGGAATAATATGATCCGATATAGCCTTTAACAAAATTACTGACTGCTGTGTTGAGAATGGACTGTAGGTGGGCAAGAAGAGGAGCAAAGAGACCACTTGGGAGGCTATTTCCACGATCCAGCTGAGAGGTGATAGGGGCCTGGATCAGCGTGGTGGCAGTCAGGGGCAGGGAGGAAGATCAAGGGGAAATGGTTGCATTCTGTACAATGTTTGAAGATGAAGTCAGGAAGATTTGCTCACGGACTGGATAGGGGTTGTGAGAGAAAAAGAGGAATTGAGATTTTTGCCTTGGACCAACAGAGCTGCCATTAATTGAGGAGGTGAAGTTTGCAGGAGTGTTTTGGAGTGCGGTCAGTATACATCAAAGACTCCACTTGAGATGGATAAGTGGGGGTGCTAACACATTCTAAGCGGAGATGCTAAACAAGCAGTTGGATGTATGGGTCCAGAGTTCGTGAGGAAGATTCAGGCTGGAGATATAAACTAGAAAGTCCCCAGCATACAGATGCCATTCAAAGCCCTGAGACAATAAATGATCTCACCCAGAAAGTGAGAGTAGATACACAGAGGGGCACTTTAATACCTGGAAGTTAGAAAGATGAGGAAAAACCAGCGAAGAGGAAGACAAAGAGGTGGGTGTGGTATTGTGGGAGCCAAGGAAGAAAGTGTTTGAAGGACAAAGTGACCAACGTGTGCAGTGCTACAGGTGAGGACTGAGAGGTGATCACTGGACATAGCACTGTGGGGGGCATTTGTGACTAGGGCACTTTTGGTAGCGAGATGGAGACAAAACCTGATTGGATGGACTCATGGGGCATTGGAAGCAGAGAACTTGGAGATGGTGAGCAGAAGCAGTGCTACTATTTAATATAGTAAAAATAGCAGCCCTTGTGCTTGTGGATGAGAATGGTCTGATGAATAGGAGAAAGTTGGTGATGTGGTAGAGAGAGGAAGAATGCTGCAGACACAGTCAGGACTGTAAAGGAGCCACTTTATCAGACAGGAAGAAGAATATGTGGGTCCAGATGCAGGGTGGACGGTAGCTGCGGTGCTGGGAACTTGTGCAAGTTCTCATCTAATTCTTTCCATTTTCTTCGTGAAGTAGGGAGCAAGGTCAAGCTCGGCTGAGAGAGTGAATTTAGGGGAAGGAGAGGTTGAAAGTTTGAAGAGAAAGGTTTTTAAAAATCACGGTGCTGAACTGCGCCTGAATTTGTATGAGTTGGGGGCAAGGTCAGTAGTTAGAGCACAAAATAGACAAAGCTTGCAGTGAGCTGACCCAAAGGCTCTGGATCACAGTAAGCTCAGTGTTCACAGCAGGGAGGGAAGAGGAAAATGCAAAGGACCCCAGGATGCCCACTGCAGCACAGCAGGTAACCCCATCCTGTGCATCAGGTAGGACTGGGGATAACAGTCATTTGCCATGTTGGCCAGTGTCGTCCCCCATTGTGAGGTCTGTCAGTATCTCCAGAAAGCAACTGATGAAGAGCATCCCCTCCATCTTGCCCATTTTCTCCCTTCGAATGGGGTCGGGCAGGCTTTCCCTCCTGCCCTCCTCACCTCTGATGGCTGGCCCTCTCCTCTGACGACACAGGTGAACATGGCAGTAGGGTGTGTCGGGGGACTGCTGTGAGGAAGGAGAAAAGAAGGGCCCTTCTAATCCCTACACTCCAAGGAGCTCCTCATGTGCAAAGGCACACGTCTCAAGTGTGGTCCCCAAAGTAGAAGCATCAGTTTCACCTGGGAAATCATTACAAAAGTAAATTCTCAGACCCCCTCTGACATCTACCACATCAGAGCCTCAGAGCCCTCCGAGCAAAGGGCCCAACAAGCTATGTTTTAGCCAGGCCATTCTGTGCACAGGGAAGTTTGAGAACCGCTGTTTGGAGGCGACCTGGGAAAGTTTCTATCTGCTCTTATCCAGGAGTGCCACCTATTGGGCAAGCTCCTCAGGTGCTGGACAGTTAATGTAATATAAACAGGAGGGAATTGCCTTTTATTTTTCTCTATTTAAACTTCATAAACCCAAAACATAAGGCAACTTTGTTATGACCCTTCACATTATGCAAACACTAATTTTACATGGCTGTAATAAATATATTGAGACTTATATTTTTTCAAAAACATTTTGTACCTACTTTCCATGCATTAGCCCAGTAGAACATATAGTCAATATTTTTTGCTGTAGAATTTCATTATAATAAAATTAGGTAGTCATAGTGACCACATTTTCTATGTGAACTGGACATACAGTCTGACTAAGCATGAATAAACAGATGGAAAATCTTAGAATTTTGTTATCGTATCACAAATCAGTCCATCATTCCACAATTTCAGATGCCTGAGCTATTTCCAGTTTTCAGTAGTTATAAATAATTAAGCAATAAGTTTTAAGGCGGAGTTTGGGGTTTTCTGTTTTGCTTTTTTTAGCTATTTCTTTGGGATTCAAAGAACTTGCTAAAGTAAAATTTCCAGCTCAAAAGCCCTGACAGTACCACAGCATTATTTAAAAGTACGTTAAAAAAAAACCAAAAAACCTAGAAATAGTCCAAATGTGTAAACAAAAGAATTGGTAAGTTATAGTACAGTCATCGCAAGTGCTATTCCACAGGTGTCCTAAATCACATTTACAACAAGCTTCAAACAACCTGTTGTCAGAGAATTTTGTCAAGATTGTGGCTTCACAGCATCTTTGGAACACCTTCCTCTGTTTGTCCTGCTTCCATGGTAAAAGTCAAAAAAATTTGGCTTTATCAGGTACGTTCACACACTGCCCAGGGTTCATCCATCAGACATACCAAGGTAAGACTCTGAGTCAACAGTGAGTCATACTAAGAAGCAGAAAGCACATGGAATCCACTTTCTGGTAAGGGTGACATTGGCTTTGAGCATTCCGAGGTTCTGGTATCTGGTCCTCAGCATCCAAGGTGCAAGCTGTGGGTCTCTGTCCGGTAGTCTTCACCTGGGGGTGTGGGTTTTGGTTTGATCATTATGCCTGGCTGGGTAACCTTTCATCCCACAACGCTGGCCCTCTCAGAGACTAGTGAACCATCTAATTTTCTTTAGTATTACGTGCTTTCTGCTTATGTGCTTGTTCTAGTACTTTTGCCGAGGAACAAATCAGTGGTGATGGAAATCAGAGGAATGGTTCCCCCTAGGGATGCAGATGATGAACACTGAGAAGAGACACAACGAACTTCTGGATGATCTGTATTGTGATGTGGGTGGTGATTTCATGACTGTATACATATGTAAAAGTGAATTGAGGTATTTAGTATATTAATGCCTTTTAAGTACTTTATTTCATTCCTTGGTAAAAAGTAGCAATGTAATTCCTGTTTAAAGCAGCTACTGAATTCTGTCAGTAACAACTGATACCTTCACCTGAGGAAGACGGTGGCTGGCCCCTCTGGAAATTAAGCTCACTAGAAACTCATCTTTCCTCTGGACACACCTAGGAGAATTTTTCTACAGGACAGACGTCAACAAGTAAGCGTTGTAACACTAAAATGTTAAAAGCCAAGGAATAAAACAACGCAGCTTTTGAAGATATGAGTGAATGCAGACTGTACACAGCTGAAGGATGAATCAAGAACCTGAAAGGTCACATTGAGAAACTTTCCAAGAACACAGCACAAAGAGATAAAGGGATGAAAGAATGAAGAGAATTGTAAAGACAAACCAAGGAAATATTCGGTAGTTACAAGGTTCCTCTGAAAGTTATTTTCAACAGGAGATAAACTAACACTCCAAAAAAGAAAAAAAAAAGGTAACAACAAATTCCCAGAATTGAACACAAAGTCTTAGATAGAGACCTCTGAGTACTAATTCGTACTTTAAAAAAAAAAACAAACACGCATTTAGACACTGGCAAATTTCCAGAACAAGGAAGATAAAGAACTACCTAAAAGCTAACAGAACAAAAACATCTGAAAAAAATGAGAAGGGGATTGACATAAGAATTCCCATCAGGAAAACGGTTGCCAACATATTGATAACTGCTGAAATAAAGTGATAAGTATGCAGGGTTTCGTTACATTATTCCTTATAGTTTTCTGTAAGATTAAATTTTTTCATAACAAACAGTTTTCTGTTTCTCTTTTTGTTTTTTTTTTTTTTGTTGTTGTTGTTTGTTTGTTTTCTGGATGCAAGAAGGTAATAGAGTAACATCTGCAAAGTGCTGAGAGAAAATATCTTTGAACTTTGAATTCTATAGCCATTCATATGTCAGAGTGAGGGCAAAATAAAGACACTTTTGAATTACAAGGACTTGAAAGTTTGAATGTACCAGATGCTCCAAACGAACTTCAACAAGCAGAAAAATGAAGCTAAATGGGGTAATGGGAGACAAGAAGCAATGGAGAGCAAAGAAATCAGTAAAATATGCAATAAATCTAAATTATCATTGCTTCTAAGGATTATGGTCTTTAACACCAAACTGTGACTAAAATTCAAGCTCCATCCTCATGGGAAGTGGTAGGAGAGAGACCAAGGGGTAGAGTTCAGGGACACAAAAGCTTCTAAGGGTCTAATTTGGTTACACAGAAAGTAACTGACCTTTAAAGGAGTGCTCTTCAACCTGTACTATGTATACAAATTACCTGGGGATCTCGTTAAAGAGCAGTTTCAGATTCAGCCTGAGATTTTGCATTTAAAACACATTCCACAGAAGGCACTTGGAGCAAGCAACAAGGTTTTGGACTATAACGTGCTTAAGAACTGTGTGGACTCAGAGGGAATATATGCTAAATTTCCTCCCCTCTGTTTCCAAAATGTAAAAATAATAGAGATGGTGACTCAGGAAATACTCAGGGTCATGATTCTTTAAATCAGGGATCAGAAAAGGGGTGGAAACCCATAGCAGTGAGCGTGATCCTAACGTGTGGGCCAGGAAGAGACCAGGAAGGACACAACCCAGACAGCAAAGTCTGAAGTTTCCTCTTTGTTTTGTTTTCCCTTTTTTATTTTCCTTTGTTTCAGTTTCAGTGAGGTATAACTGAAAAACAGCATTTATGAGTTGAAGGTGTCGAGCATAATGACTTGCCTTACATACATTGTGAAATGAGCTCCACTGTAAGTTTACTGGCCATCCACCACCCCATAGAGACACAGAAAAATACAAAATGTTTTTTCCCTTGTGATGAGAACTTTTAGAATCTACTTCCTTAACAACTTTCAAAGATCCCACATAGCAGTGTTAACTATAGTCACCATTCTGTATATTACATTCCCAGTGTTTACTTCTCTTATAACTGGAAGTTTGTACCTTTTGACCACGAGTCTGGAATTTCAATTCCAACCAAGGAATAAGGAACTCCCAAACCCCATCCCACCCCCATTCCCATTGGGGAATCTAACGCACTGAGCTCATGCTCCCCCAGCTGTGTCTAAAGGCTGAACAAGTCCTATCTTCTTAGAAGTGGAGGTACAAAGGGTTTTAGTGCTATAGAGCAATAAAGCAGAGATTTGCACATCAGCTACCATGGGTACATGAGCTCCTGGTTTGGGTACATGAGCTCCTGGTTTGGCATGGTGACATGCCCACAGGCAAAAGCCATGAGCCGTTTCGTTCTCAACAAATAGTCATAAAACCAGTTTCCACAGACAGTGAGTGGGAGAGAAAAAAAAGCCTCCGTGAGGATAAGCATTCAAAAAAACAATTACAAAGGCCACAGTGAACCCTGACAGCACAAAACGAAGCCATAGAATAAAATACAACTAATAGAACAATCTGGAAAGGATTTTTAAATAAATGTATTTAAAATAACAAACAAAAGCAGGTGGCTATGAATCAAGAACAGATGAAAATCTTGGAATCTTTTGAAAAAACACTGAAACAATTTTTAGATGGTGTATTAGTCAAGGTCCAGTTAGGAAAAGAAAACTCTCTCTAGATATTTTCAACAAAAGGAACTTAGTACAAGGAATTTATTACACAGGTGATAGAGGAACTGAGAGGACAAGAGGAGACAGTAAGGCATTCCGGAGATTAAAAAAAGCAGGAAGCTGTTCCCATCCCCAAGGCTGAAAGGACAACAGGTGAGGTTGTTATCAGGCCCCAGCATTTAGAGCCATCTGCTGGGAACTAGAGATGGAGACACAAACATTTCTGGCAACATTGCGCAAAGCCAAGACACAGGGAGACAAATACCCTAGTTTTTCCCCTCCCTCTCTCTCAGGTCATCTGCTAATACCTCCCTTTGGCCAAACTACCCACAAGGGATCATGGGATACATATTTCCTTTAAAAAAAAAATGGAAGAGAGTGGGGTAGGGAATGAATCTGAGAACACACTGACAAATGCCTAACATAATGAGTTAAACAAGAGAATGGGCGCAAAAAAGTGAATTAGCGATTTAGAAAACAGAGCTTCCGAAATCACTCAGAGGCAGCACACTCGTAAAAACACTGAAAATATGAAAAAGTAATTAAGGGCTAGGGGGATAGATTGAGAGGCACCAAAACATACTTAATAAAAGTTCCAGAGAGTGAAACTAGAAAGAATCCGGAAGTAGCAATATTTAAGGAGATGATGCCTAAGAATTTTCCAGAACTGTAGAAAGACAGAGTCCCTAGAATGAAAAAGCTGTTTCCAAGAAATAAGCTGTATTCTTTGTACAAAGCATTCCACTGAAAACAACTAAAAATATGGATACATTTTCTTTACAAAATCTCAAGAGCATTCAAAAGCTAATGAAAGAGTAAGGGAACACCAGGTCAAGAGAAAGGAGTAGCTATGCTCACTTCAGCAGTGCATATACTAAAACTGGAAAAAGCAAGAGCCTACAGAATAAAATCCTTTCAGAACTCAGAATCACTGTTAGCCCAAGGGATTTGCTAATAAGGAACACTTGTGCTTCGATTTTAGTGGCTTAATGGGAACTTTGGAACATAGAACAACGCCAGGGCCTGCCCAAGGAAGAGAAGTACAGGCAGACCCCGGAGATATTGCCGGTTACGTTCCAGACCCCTCAATAAATCATCGCAATAAAGCGGGTTGTAATCTTTCTGCTGGTGGAGGGTCTTGCCTTTGACTTGTAAAAAACACAACATCTGTGAAGCGCAATAAAGCAAAATGCAGTAAAATAAAATAAGGGATGTCTGTAATCGGAGCCCTTTCCCATGTTAAGCTGGGACCTCACTGGCGTGGCGATATTTAGAGCAGGGGGAAAATGTGGGAAGGAGAAATCCTTCCCTGTGAAGTTGTGACCATGAACTTGCAGCTCAGGTTCACATTGCCTGAGTAGTTCTGGGAAATGAGAGCTGTGTACCTGCTTTAAAGTGGTTCCAGATTGGGACTATCCCAGAAAGAAAAAGCAAAAAGGCAAAACTTCTTTGCAGAAAAGCAGCTTCATCCTAGGCTTCAGTGAATCTGCAAAATAATTTTTCAAGTACAGTCATCAGTATAAAGTAAAGAATAACCAAGCTTATAGGAGAATAAGTCACCATGAGTTGAACCAGCTGAAACAATAGACTGCACAATCAGACTTACCAAAACTGCAGATAGAGATTAATGCTTACTTTATTTAAAGAAATAAAATAACTACAAGGAAGGAAACGCATAAAAAGTGACCCTTCTTGCCCTGGCCAGTGTGGCTCAGTTGGTTGCAGCATTGTCCCGTGCACCAAAAGGTTGGGGGTTCGATTCTAGCTCAAGGCACATACCTAGGTTACGGGTTCAACCCCCCCCCCCTTGTCCAGGCACATGCAGAAGGCAAGCAACTGATGCCGCTCTCTCGCATTGACGTTTCTCTCTCTCCCTTCCTCTCCCTCTAAAAGCAATGACTAAAGTGTCCTTGGGTAAGCATAAAAAATTTTTTTTTGAATCAACTCTTCTTGATTTCCAATACCATTCTCCATAAAAGGAATCAGGGTTCCTCGGAGAAAAGGTTGTTTCTGAGGCTGGGGCAGGAAAACTACAACATGAACCTGGAGTATCTTGCAGTGTCAGAAAGTAAGAAAACGTCCAAAAGAATAAAACCATGGGAGTATTGCAAAGGAACACAGGAGACAACCCAAAGGAGCTACCAATAGCCAAAGCTGGAATAGTTTGGGCATGAAGAACAAAACAAATAATGTAGTGTTGACCTATAACCTAAAGTTATATTTATAAAATAAATATTCATGAGTCCGCACTGATATCCATGTATACAATAGCCAATATTCTTTTATAAAATAAATATCCATGAGTCCATACTGATATAAAAATGGGGAAAAATTTAATTTTTCAACAGAACGAGTATGAAGAAAAAGAAATATTTTTGAAGTGTTAAGAGTAAAGAACTGCCTATCCTGAATTACATATTTAATGAAAGTGTGCTTCAAAGTGAAGGTGAAAGAAGAATATGTTTGGACCCCAGACCGATGGCATTCATCACCAGCAGAATTTCCTTAAAGGAAATACTCCTAATGGGTATCCTTCAGGCAGAAGGAAAGTGATCCCAGATGAAAGTTTGGATTTGCAGGGAGGAGTGAAGAGCAAGGAAAGCAAACACGTGGGCAGTTCTACATTAATATCAAGGTGTGCAATATAATAATAATAATGTTTTAAGAGGCCTAATGTATACAATACAATGGCGTATAGGTCAGGAGGGGGGTATAAATGGAATCTTCTAAGGTCCCTGCATGGTCCTGGAAGTAGACAAAAATACTGGTTAACATCAGACCTTATTTAATAAGGCAGAGATGCATGTTTAATCTTTGTTACAATGACGGCCCCACAATTTTACTCCTGGGTATCTGTCCAAGAGAAATTTGAGCCCTGAACACGTGCAGCGAAAGGGAAGTGCAAAAATGTTCCCAGCAGCAGAATGTGAGATAGCCCCAGATGTTAACAGAGAAGGGATAAAGAAATTGAAGTATATTCATCCAATGGAACAAAATAGAACCAAGGAGTGGCAGAGAGTCTCTAACCAGAGTAGCTTGACCATCTTCCCCAGCACAGCCATTGGAATGAAGGGATTAATTGGTTTCAGTCCGTTTAGGATTAAAAGATTAAAAGTTCCAGAAGACTGAGTCACCCTCACATACTTTAGGCAACATGCTGATACTTTGGCTCTACTGCAAAGATTAGAGGAGGAATCTGGCAGATGGAGCCTTCAGGGGCCTCTTTAGTTTCTCAAGCAGGAGTTCTGCCAGAGCTTCAATTTATCATTCCACCAAGATTGTACGCACTTAGGGAATTGCCCAGAAGTAATGGTGCTTGCTGTTAGGAAAGCCAGATAACTATTGGGTGGTACCCCCCTGGCCTCACAAAATAGTCCATTCCTTTGGTCGCTCGTTATTCACATAACCCATCTTCCCATGTACACACTTTCCAAAATTCTGTTATCTAAAATAATGTGATTTTTTTTCCGCCTTACAACATAAAATGTACTCACCCTTCCCAGAAAGAGACACACCAAAGTCTCCTATGTTTCTGTGTGCAGCTGCAAGATAGAGATCTTTGGATGAGATCTATTCCTCTTCAAATTCCATCACTATTCTGTAACCTACAGCCTAAATAACAGGTTTCTCTATCTTCATCTATATTGAGAAGGGAGTTGGTCAAACCTGTGAGAAATTCTTTAAAATATATAAATACATGTAGTTAGCAGGGAAGAGAATTTGAGGACCATCTCTAATCTTTGTTTTTGCAACTAGCTGTGAGGTTTGCCTCCTCCTCTTGCCTTGCTGCAGGAGGGGTCCCAAACTTTAATCCCTGAGTATCTATGGCCTTGTCAGTCCTACCTGCTTAGGCGTCCCAGGGGAGCCCCCTGACTTCCACCCATCCTCTGCCCTTGTCCCCATCGGGTGGCAGCAACCTAGTTTGCATTGATGAGAGGCAATGAACTAAGCCAATATCATACCCCCTTGGTTTTGACTTCACACAGTGGTATCGGGGATTTGTGTACTGGATAACCCCAGTGGCCCTCTACGTTACTGTCCTTGCTGAAACCAGTTGCTCTTCCTCGTGCCAAGAAGACAGACTCCACGTGACCTCAGGTTCCCACAGGCTGTCCTAGTGCTCGCAGCAACAGCCAGCTGATTTTCTCAGAACTGCTGTGCAACTCTTCCGGGCAGCTGGCATCCAAGCTCGTACCCACACCCTTCCCCACCACACACGCACGCACACCTGCTCCCACGGCGCCCCTATAAAAAGGGAGAAAACCTGCCACTGAAACATGAAGAGAGCTCCAACCTCACTAATAACCAGGGCAATACAAACTTGCACAACAAGAAATCATTTTTCACCCACCGGACTGGAACGTACGACATTTTGGCAAGACTCAGGGCAGGCAGGCACTTTCCGTGCTTCAAGTGGCACATTTTGTCAAGCACTTTGGCAGGGTCGTATCGCTAGGACTGAAAACCCACATATTCTGTGACCCAGCATACCCCCTCTCAGGGGTCCGGCCTAGAAAACACACTCGGGCATAGCCAGGTACATGATGTTCCCTGCGGCATGCTGTGTGATAGCAAGAACCTGGGGAAAACCTAAAGGTCATGATGTGAGAGAGAGAAGTAAAATGTGGGATTTCGTTTCGTAGCCCAGAAGGACTGGGTCTGCATGTATCAACATGGATTTCAAAACTGGATGAGATGGCTGAGTGAAAAAAAAACAGCAACAAGGAGGAGTGAAAAAAGTGAATAATATTGCAAGAGTGTATTATTCTTGTAAAAACAAGCACATGCATGTCTATGTAAGTTTTTTAAGTTCTGGAAAGATTTACTCCAAAGTCATAATAAAGAGTGGGGAGGTGGGGAGGAGAGGGGCCTAGACCAGGTTTCTGTCGAAGAAGACTTTAGCTTTATCTACAGTGTCCTTATTTTCACCAAGGGAATGTGGTCATGTTTTAGTCTTAGAATTGAAACTTAATAGTAAAAATAATGCATGTTACGTTGCAAAGTAGATGTACCTTAAAATACTCACTCAACCTGGTGTATAGTAAAGGCTTGCCTTTTGTGACACCTTCTCTGCAAGACTATGGTCTGAGTGGTCCCGGAAGCTTCCAGAAGTACACCCCTGCTGACGCAAGGTCTAATAGGCTAACCAGGCAGCCACAGTAGAGAGTCTTTTTGAGGTTTATTAAGCCAAATTCAAACAGCAAACTTCTGAAGCTTTTGATAGCCATAAAACTAGTAATCCAGCTTTGGCCCTTGAATTAGTTACCTACTGCTGCCTAACAGATTATCCCAGAACTTAATGGCTCAGAACAACACACTTATTCTCTCCCAGTTTCTGTGGGTCAGGAATTCTCACAGTGCCATAATCAAGGAGTTGACCAGGGCTGCAGTTCCATCTGAAGACTCCACGGGGCAAGGACCCGCTTTCAAGCTCACTTGGAGGTTATTGGCAGGCCCGGGTCTCTCACAAGCTGTTGGACTGAGTGTCTCAGGTCCAATGAGGGCCTCAGTTTCTCACGGGTGGTTAGCAAGAGGCTGCCCTCGGTTCCTTGCCATGTGGGCCTCTCTGTGCTGTAACTCACAGCACAGCAGCTGGCTTCATCACAGCCAGCAAGGCAGAGGCACCCAGAGGGAGACCGTTTGTGACCAGGACAGAGGTCACAGTCTTTCGTAACCCAATCTCGAAAGGGATATCCTATCACTTTTGTGATAGTCTCCTTACTAGAAGCAAGTGACTAGTGCCATACCCACTCCAGGGGAGCATCGTGGGGGTCCAGTTCAGAAGCTGCTACCACAGCCCTGTGGGGATTCGAGGTTCTGTTCATGTTATGTTCAAACGGGGCCTGTGGGAGCTGGGGAGGGAGTGCTCCGGGAATGGAGGAAATAGTTCCCAAAAGACCGCTGAAGGAGAATTCCTGGTGTTGTTAGAGTGAATGTTAGCAAATCCAGTAGATGGCACCCTTCACTGTGAACTGGTAGCCATTCCCTGGAGAACAGCACCTTCTGACACAGCCTACGGTGGGAATAGAGACTTAAGCAGCCAATCAAATATTCTTGTTAATAGGGGATTCTCACAAATCCCATATTAATGGTTCATTTTCAAAGAAAAATAACGCAATTCTAAGTGATTTCTGTGATTTTCTTTTTAAAGTTTTGTTGCAGATTTTGACATGTATGGTGGCAAATTATATCATAGCAATGTGTGAAGGTTTTGCTCATAAGCCAGGATCTGGGTATTATTAAGAGAGCAGTAATTTTATTTTGTTTTTTTATTTATGGGTTGAGTTTGAGAAAGAGAGAGAGAGAGACATCAATTTGTTGTTCCACTTATTTATATATTCATTGGTTGAGTCTTGTATGTGCCCTTACCAGGGATCCACCCCACACCTTGGCATATGGGGACAACACCGTAGCCAGCTGAACTACATGGCCAGGGCAAGAAAGCAGCCATTTTAAACTCAGAGCACCTCAAGTCAGCATCACAACTGACAAATGCAACATGTGGACATTTGTGCCTAACAAAAATGGTCATACCATCAATTAACTTTTAAACTTTCCTTCATATGGTTAAAATCTCTGAGTTGTTATAAATGTGATGGGTCATCTAGCAGTGTTTTTCAACTTATGGTATGTGACTTATTAGTGTATCGGAAGGGACATTCCCACGGGGCTGAGCAATGCTCTGGGTGATTAATTTGAAGACTACACGTGGAGTGTTCTCTCTGTGTCTCTCTCTCCACTCCCCCTTTATCCCTTGTTCTCCAGGGGCTTGTGCTAAGCACTGGACAGCAGCAACATGTACTCTCTGCCTAAAACTGACCCAGGAAGCCAGCAATCCCCAACAGAGAGAGAGGCAGCCAAACATTCTTCACTCCACTCCAGCCCCATAATCCTCCCAACAAACTCCAAAATCAGAGCCAGCATCCCAGCCATACAAGCAGGAAGTTTAACACATAAACACAAGCATGCAAAACTCACAGAATATCTGAGGAAATTCACTGCCATGAAAGACAGGCTCCAAGCTCAACCAATACAAAAAAAATACCCAAGTTGCCTCTGGTATTTATGAACAGAGGGTTGTATGCGCGCGTGCGTGTGTTTCCTTTCCATTCCACCTTTAGGAATTTGAAACATCACATGGCTGAGGTAACAGGAGGAGGACTTTTTCGTGAAAAATGTTCTTAAGCCCTGACCAGTGTGGTTCAGTTGTTCTGCAAAGTAAAAGGTCACGGGTTCGATTCTGGTCAGGACACATGCTTAGGTTGAGGGTTTGGTCCCTAGTTGGGACACATACAAGAGGCAGGCAATCGATGTTTCTCTTTCACATCAATGTTTCTCTTCCTCTCTTTCCCCCTCCCTTCCCCTCTCTCTAAAAATAAATACATTAAATCTTTTTTTTAAATGTGCTTAAAAACTCAGGAGACATGGATTCCTTCAACATAATTAGGTTCAAAATGTACACCAACATGAAGTTAACCTCCACAGAAATGTCTCATTGCTTTGTAACTATTTCTCCCATGGGTCACAGCACCACGATGAACTGTCCAGCTGCCCACTTCCACCTTCGGAACCTGAAGCTTCTCCTCCCCACTCCAAGAGGGGGACTGGATGGAATGCAGGGAAACTGACAGCCCATGACAGAGGTAATAAAAAGGCCAAGGAATATGGGGAAGGGGCAAAGATGTTGGAAATGGTTCAAGGATGTTGCTCTCCATTAGCAGAAGGGCTGGACACAGGAGCACAAGATGAGTTGAATGGACGAGGACAACCTGCCAAGTTGTTCTTTAGACTACATATGGCTTAGATTATGAAGTAAGGAGCCAATGTTGTGTGATTGCTTGGCTGAAGAGTCGGGTATGCTACATCTTTTACCTCTCCAATCACACAAATGTTGCTTTCTGTTCATTAGAACACGGAGAGGAAAAGGTCACATATGGGGTGGTTATTGACCATCCTATCCCTTCCCCAGTACAGCAGGGGGCACAGGGCCTGGCCAACATTTTTGGGTGCTGTAAGCCATCTTTGGGTTTTAAAGTAGGATATTCAGCTGGACTTTAGAGTAAAACTTCTGTGTCAAACTTGAACAAGAAAACATTTTCACCACGAGTGTCAGACTATGGGAACAATGATGTTAAAGGACAGGAGTTACCCAGACCCAAGCCGTAATAGATCTGCCATTCACCCAGAGAGCCCACAAGAGGAACCTTGGGAGGTCTGAAGTCAGGGTGGCAAATTTGGGGAAGAATATGCTGTTAGAACTGCAAATATTGGAGCGAAAACCAAATACATGTGGCATTATGTAAGTCTACCAAATTGAGAAAGTCTGGAGTTGTAAATCAGATGTCATTTAGAACATAACCTCCACAGATGTCCAGCTCCTTAAGATATTAAAGTTGTTCCTGAATGGGACAGAGGTCTGATGACCGACATGCCCACATTCACTCAGGACCCTAGGCGCGCGCACCCCACCCCCCAGAGCCATCAGCCCCCTGGGACTTGGCTTGGCAATCACCAACAGGGAATACTTGCTACCAGAAACACGATCAAGTGGTGAGAGGAGCCCCTTAAGGTACCAGCTGAAAAGAGTCTAATCTGTGATTACAGATGCCAGTGAAATGGGACAAGAGCGGGAACTGTAAGAAAGGAGCATCAACCTTCAATACAGACCACTGGCGGTATCATGGCAACTCAGAACCCTCCTCCCCAAGAATGTGAAAGTGATGAAGACTCTTAGGAAGACTTGGATTTAACTGAGTATGCAAGAAGGCACCACTGGTAGAATCGTGTTTGGGGCCACAGTTCTGGACCCATGGTACAAAAATAGTAGCCACCTGGGTTGTAATGGGTGGAGTGGCTGGTGTGCAGGATTTTTATTCCGGAAGTTGGAAAACTTGCAGCAACTGCAATAGGTGGGAGCTCTCTTTTCCTTCAGATTGTTACTCACAGTGGCTATGCACAGGTCGACTGGAAGAAAGTTGAAAAAGGTATAAACAAATCAAAAAACAAAAACAAAAAACAAAAACCATAAGGCAGCACCTGAAATCAATGATATTATTGAAGAGGCAGCAGAATTGGTCCAACAGAATATTGAGATACCCGGTGGATTTGGGGGAGGCTTTCTATAGGTCTTGCATCTTAAGGATATGAATGTCCTACAACAGTGGAGTCACCTGTGAGAAAAGAAGTGGTGGTGACAAGGTGGCCTTTCAACATTACATGCCACCAGACTCTCCAGTGCGATGAGAAACAGCTAGCTGCACGATATCAAACCTGCAACTTAGCATTTTGCCATCTGAAGTTTGGCAAACTAGTATCCTCTGCAGAACAATCTATGTGGTATGTGTACAATAGTATTTCTGAGCAAGACATGGCTTTCATTTATTTAAAGCAGATGTTCTTCACTCTGCTTTATAGTATAGTGCCAATAATTAAACATTTGTATTATAGCTTCAATATTAGGGCTGACTTTTTTTAAAGATATGTTTGCAATAAATTGAAGAACTGCAGTGCTCTTACGTGGGAGGATTTAGAAACAGAATTATTAAAGATATTAAAGAGACTTAATACCAATTTTAGGTTTTTTTCCTGCAATTCTTACTTTGCTTATATAATAACTGTAGTAAACAGTTTCAAGGAAGTCTCTTGTAAGGAAATATTACATGTTTAAAGCCTTTGTTTCTTTTTTTTGATGTATATAGTTATAAAAATTACATCTTCGTGTGTGTGTGTTTATATATATAAGAATGGAGCATCAATTAAATGACTCCCACATTAGGGTTATTCATGGACCCTAAGTCATCAAATTGTTTGTTTGTTTGTTAGATTTTGAGAGCTGCCTCATAGCCCTAGAAACAATAGCAGAATGGACAATGGCTGCCATTCCTATATCCAACTTATTATCACATGTTGGTGAGAAGAGGGAAAGGCTACTACCTACTTCTTCAGACTGGAGAAACTATGAGAGGGGGCATCCGCTGGGAAGGGAGACAGCAATGCTGGAGGGCCAGAAGCATCAACCTTCCCTCACTATGTTCAGTGTCTAAGGGAGGAAGATGCTTCTTCATGTTGTACCTCTTGGGTTTTCTTTTGTTATGGAGAATCCACAGGTGATGTACAGGAGATTAAAAAATATATATATATGTAAAGAGCATAGAGATTCCACACTGGAAAAAGAGGAGCAAATAGGGGGGATAAAGAAGAAGCTAGACTAGATAGTCGAGGGGATTTGAGAGTGTTGGAAAGTGATAGTGGAGAGATTTTCAGAGTTCTGTTACCAGCAGTGTAAAGTGTACTGGGGAAGCAGCAGTGAGGACAAGGAATAGTTAAGATCGCTAGATAGGCATTAAAAATGCATTTCCTCTTGGTTTTTCTCAAGAGACCAAGTAGAGCTGTAAATTACTCATCGTGGATGTTGGCTGCTGACCTAGATTTCTTTGGATGAATGCCTCGCAGTAACTGGATCACATAAGGCCCTGACTTAAATTAAAATTATTAAGAGTCTATATAGCACAGAGAAAGTGACTTAAAATTAATTATTGATATTTGGAGAAAGATTAGTGAGGCTCTCACATTTATAAAACAAGAATTGGCCATTAAGAGACAAACTAATTAAAGACTGGAAAACAAAAATTTGAATATCGAAATCTCTCTAGTTGTAGAACAAGTTTTTCTGAGTGATTTTCTTAGAATACAGTGTGAAAGGAGAAACAAAAGAGCTAAAAATATGGAAGTTAAGAGAACAAGGACACATCCATAAGTATCAGCATTGATCTAATGAAAGTTCCAGAGTAGCTGGAGAGAATAGAGGGGGGAAAATAATAAAAGAAATGAGATGGAAATTCCCCAGAGGTTAAAAAAAAAGACACCCTTTTCATACTTAAAAAGTCAATCAAATGCCAAGCAGGATATATTTAAATTTTTAATCTGAACCTATTATGGTGAAAATATCAGAACACCAAGACTAAAAGAAAAAAATCCTTAAAATTTCCAAGGAGGAAAAATATATTATCTTCAAAAGAACTAGAATAACATTATTCTCAGAAGTCTCCTCACAGCCTCTAAAGGCTATAAGAAAAAATATGGCTTTAACTATCAAGACTGAGAACAGAAGAGACATATTCAGACATGCAAAGACTCAAAGTTTCCCTTCCCAAACCCTTTTCAGGAATTTGGAGAATGTGTTCCAGCAGGTGACTGTGTAAGCCTAGAAAGAGAAAAACAGAATATTAAAGGAACAGTAACTATAACCAGGAAAATAATAAGTAGAAATAATTTACGGAGAGCAGCTGCACAAATAGACCTGGACAGATACCAAGGCTGTTGAAACAGGGGAAGGAGGCTCACCGAGGAAAATTTTTGAGAATAAAATCCAACCAACCAAATGCTGAATCCAAATAAAGAGCCCAAAAACGGCACTGCAGTTGTGAAATGACTGGTGATCAACATTGTATTTATATATGTAGAGCTAATGCTAAACAACTGGAAATTGTGATTACAGAATAGAATGCAAATTTCAAGCACTTTGATGAAGTAAAATAACAACAACAAAAAAATGAAAGGTAGATTTTTCTCTTTCTGGCAATAGTGGACTAACTTGTTGTGGGCCAACTCTCAGCAAGTACAACCAGAAAAACTACGTGATGTATTTTTTTTTTTCATCTGTTTGAAGGTATCAGAGCCAATTCAATGAGGACTTTGAGAGCCAAGATAAAGAGAGAGAGAGAGAGACATGAGAAACACAAAGATGAGACCAACATTCATTTCTGGCTGCTTTTCCCTTCAAGGCGTTTACTGATTCTAAAAAAGCAGCTGAAAGGCTGAGAAGCTTAGCAGAGCAATGACTCATAGACCGAGGAGCTGAGCAGTGCTTCCAACAGTCTCAAAGGGATAGGGGGGAAATTAAAAGTTTAGGGTCCACCGAGGCGAAGAGGCCCTGATAAACACTCCATATTTTCAACTGGAATCTCAGAAGAGCCATATATTAGGAATAAGGATGAATCAGAAATGAACAAACCCTCAAAAAAAAACTTATTCCCAGCTTCAAATCACTTTAATCCCTGATATTACAGAGAACTGCCTCACAGCTGCCAGGCTGAAGCTAAAGTAAAACTATTCTACAAGAAAATAACACTTCACAGAGACTTAAACTATCTCTGTAATTTTTCATACACAGTGTCAAACATTCCATCATAAATTATTAAGAGGATTGTGGCCAAGATGGAGTAAGAGGATCAAATTTACCCTCCCATTGAAACAACCAAAAGATGAAAAACATTTATGAAACACTGGGTTACAAGGCACTGGACATTAGGCAACAAATGACAGTGAGGGGGAAAGCTGGGAAACAAATGCGGTGAGCCCTAAGATCACCCCAAATTACTGCCTTGGGTTTCAAGATCACAGTGCAGGGAAGGGGAACCCAGGCAACCTCCCCGAATTGAGGAGACAGCTGAAAATCTGGGTAGATCAAAATAGCTAGAATCTGCAGGAATGAGTTCCAGAGAGGAGAGAACTGCAAAGAGGCAGAGAACGCCAGCTATCTGCAGAGGGCCCCCCCCCCCGCCCCAGAGTATTCAGCAGAGTGTTCATCAGCACAAGCATGTTTCAAAATGACCAAGGCCAGAGAAAGAACCAAATGAAGAGATTAGAGGTTATGGTACTCAGAGTTTATACAGGGCCAAGAATACTGCTAAACAGTCACTAAACAGACTGTACAACCTCAAAATTCGCAGGGAATTTGGCAGAGTACTTAGAAGAATCTTGGGTCAATCGTGGAGATAATTAACCCTAGACTAAACAGTGTTCTGGTTCCGTCTAACAACTCTTAAAAGTAAGACCTGAAAGGATCAGATTGTTTTCCAAGTAATTTTACTGTATCACAGAATAAAACTGAAGAATGTTTATAGATGATGGAAGGAGACTTGACTTGGGATGGTAAACACACACTACAATATACAGATCATGTGTTATAGAATTGCATACCTGAAACATGTATAATTGTATTAACCAATGTCACCCAATAAATTGAATTAAAAAGAATGTTTATAGAAATACAGAATTATCCTTCACTGGACAAAGTAAAATTCACAATGTCTGGTATCTAATTAAAAATTACTAGGCATGCAAAGAATCAGGAATGTACAACCCAAAATGAGGGGGGAGTCAATCAACCAAACCAATCCCTAAATGACACAGATGTTAGAATTAGTAGATAAGAACGTTAAAAAAGTAATAACAGTGTTTCATATACTCCAAAAGTTAAGACATGGAAGATATTTTTTAATATATTTTATTGATTATGCTATTACAGTTGTCCCATTTTCCCCCTTCATCCCCCTCCACCCTGCACACCCCCTCCCACCCACATTCCTCCCTTTAGTTCATGTCCATGTGTCATAAGATCTTTAGCTTCTACTCTTCCCACACTATTCTTGCCCTCCCCCTGTCTATTTTCTACCCACCATCTATGCTACTTGTTCTCTGTACCTTTTCCCCCTCTCTCCTCCTCCCACTCCCCTGTTGATAACCCTCCATGGGATCTCCATTTCTGCGGTGCTTCTCCTGTTCTTGTTTGCTTAGTTTGCTTTTGGTTTAGGTGTGGTTGTTAATAATTGTGAGTTTGCTGTCATTTTACTGTACATATTTTTTATCTTCTTTTTCCTAGATGAATCCCTTTAACATTTCATACAATAAGGGCTTGGTGATGATGAACTCCTTTAACTTAACCTTATCTGAGAAGCACTTTATCTTCCCTTCCATTCTAAATGAAAGCTTTGCTGGATAGAGTCATCTTAGATGTAGGTCCTTGCCTTTCGTGACTTCAAATACTTCTTTCCAGCTCCTTCTTGCCTGGAAGGTCTCTTTTGAGAAATCAGCTGACAGTCTGATGGGAACTCCTTTGTAGGTGACTGTGCCCTTATCTCTTGCTGCTTCTTGAATTCTCTCCTTCATTTTAATCTTGGCTAATGTAATTATGATGTGCCTTGGTGTGTTCCTCCTTGGGTCCAACTTCTTTGGGACTCTCTGAGCTTCCTGGACTTCCTGGAAGTCTATTTTTGTTGCCAGATTGGGGAAGTTCTCCTTTCTTATTTGTTCAAATAAGTTTTCCACTTGTTGCTCTTCCTCTTCCCTTTCTGGTACCCCTATAATTCTGGATGTTGGGATGTTTAAAAATGTCCTGGAGGTTCCTAAACCTCTTCTCATTTTTTTGAATTCTTGTTTCTTCATTCTTTTCTGTTTGGTTGTTTCTTTCTTCCTTCTGGTCCACTCCACTGATTTGAGTCCCAGTTTTCTTCCTATCACTATTGGTTCCCTGTGTATTTTCCTTCATTTCACTTAGTGTAGCCTTCATTTTTTCACCCAATTTGCAACCAAAATCAACCAATTCTGTGAGCATCCTGATCACCAGTGCTTTGAACTGTGTATCTGATAGGTTGGCTATCTCTTCGTTGCTTAGATGTATTTGCGTTGGAGCTTTGATCTGTTCTGTTTGGGCCATTTTCTGGGGGGGGGGTCTGGTGACGCCTGTTACATACGAGGGGTGGAGCCTTAGGTGTTCACCAGGGCGGGGCAACCCTGTTGCTGGGTTGTGACGCTGTATGTGGGGGGAAGGGTCAGAGAGGGAACAATAGCGCTTGCTCTGCTCTCTCTCTCTCAGATTTTAGTCCCTTCCGCCACTTCCCACAAGCAAACTGGGCCCCTCTGGTTCTGATTCCCAGGTGTGTGGGCTTGTGTACATTCCCGGACCCTGTGGGTCTCTCCAACGAACTCTCCTGTGAGGCTGGGAGTCTCTCCCGGCAACTCAACCCCACAGGTGTTTTCAATCGTTGTTTTGAGACTTTATTTACCTGTGCTGGGGCCCTGGGCTGCGCAGTCTGTCTTGCTCCCCGTTTTCACCTGGATTATCTGCGTGAGAATGTGGGACCGCTGGGTTAGCCAGCCGCCTTGCATGCCTCACTGCGTCTGCCCATTGCCACCCCACACCCAGGGTCTGCTAGCCGCCACCTGCGCCCCTGAGTCCACCAGCCACCACTTTTTCCTGCTGCGACCCCTTTCCACGGGCTGCAGACTCCTCCCCTCTTACCAGTCTGGATGAATGGTTGTTGGACTTCCATACGGTTCAATTTTGTCAGTTCTGGTTGTTATTTTGTTTCTAAATTTTTGTTGTCCTTAATTTTGGTTGTGCGAGGAGGCACAGTGTGTCTACCTACGCCTCCATCTTGGCTGGAAGTAGGAAGATATTTTTTAATAGATCCAAATTGAGCCCTGGCTGGTGTAGCTCAGTGAATTGAGCACAGGCCTGAGAAATAAAGGGTCGTAATTTGATTCCCAGTCAGGGCACATGCCTGGGTTGCAGACCTGGGGGGGGGCATGTGAGAGGCAACCACACGTTGATGTTTCTCTCCCTCTCTCTCCTTCCCTCCCCTCTCTCTAAAAATAAATAAATAAACTCTTTAAAAAAATAAACCTTATTAAAAAAGATTCAAATTGAACTTCAAGGGATGAAAATTGCAATGTCTGAGATGAAATTACACTAAATAGGATTAATAGCAGATTAATAATAGCCAAAATTTTTCCTAATACAATGAAAACCATAAACTCACAGATCCAAAAAACCTAATGAATCTCAAGCACACACACACACACACAAAAAAAAAAAACCATGAAAAAAACAGATACAAAGATACAGCAGAATCATATTGCTCAAAACCAGTGATCAACAGAAAATCTTAAAAGCAGTCAGACAATAAAAAAACTAGTACACAACAGAGAAACAGCACATTTCTCTTTGGAACAATGCAAGCAAGAAAGCAGGGAAGAAACATCTTTAGAATATTAAAAGAAATCAACCTAGAATTCTATATCAAATGAAAATGTCTTTCAAAAATTAAGGGAAATTTAAAAAATGAAGGGAAATAAAGACTTTTTCAAATTTACAAAAGCTGAAAGAAGTCATCACACAATGTGTGAAAGATAGTGTCTTCAATAAATGGTGTTGGGAAAACCGAATATCCATATGCAAAAGAATGAAATGGGACCTTTTTTTATACCATACACAAAAATTAACTCAAATGGATTAAAGACTTGAATGTAAGACCTGAAAGCATAAAACTCCTAGAAGGAAACATAGGGAAAAGCTCTTTGACATTGGTCTTGGCAATGACTTTTTAGATATGACACCAAAAGCACAGGCAAAAAAGAGCCAAAAATAAAAACACCCAAAAAACAAAAAACAAGTGAGACCACATCAACCTAAAAAGCTTCTGTACAGCCAAAGGATACAATCAACCAAATAGTGCTACCTATGCAATAGGAGAAAACATTTGCAAACCACATATCTGATGAGGGCTCAATAGCCATTGTATAGATGGAACTCACACAACTCAATAGCAAAACAATGTATAACCCAATCTAAAAATGGGTGTAAAGGTGTAAAGCTGAATAGACATATTTTCCAAAGAAGACATGCAAATGGCCAACAGATTCATAAAAAAGGTGCTCAACATCACAAATCATCAGGGAGATTCAAATCAAAACCACAATGAACCTCATACCTGTTAGAATGGCTATTATCAAAAAGACAAAAGACAACAAGTGTTGGTCAGGATATAGAGAAAAGGTAATCCTTGTACATTCTGGGTGGGAACGTACATTGGTGTAGCCATTATGGAGAAGAGTATGTAGTTTTCTCAAAAAAATTAAAAATGGAATTACCATATAACCCCAGCAATTCCACTTCTAGATATATAGCTAAAGGAAATGAAATCAGTATCTCAAACAGATATCTGCACTCCCATGTTCATAATAGCCCAGACATAAAAACAATCGAAGTGTCCATAATGGATAAACAGGTAAAGCAAATGTTATTTATATCAAAAGGAAGATTGTTAACTTAGATGAAAATAACTGCCAACCTAGAATTCTGTGTCTAGCAAACACATCATTCAAGAAGAAATGTGATGCAAAGACATTTTTAGAAACCAAGCAAATCTGCCACCAATAGACCTGCAGTAAAGAAAACTCTAAAGAATATTCTTCAGCCCTGGCCAGGTAGGTAGTTCAGCTGCTTAGAGCATCCTCCCATCCCAATATGCCAAGGCTGTGTGTTCAATCCCCAGTCAGGGCACATACAAGTATCAACCAACGAATGCATAAATAAGTGGAACAACAAGTTGATGTCTCTCTCTCTCTCCCCCCCACCCACCTCATATCTCTCAAATCAATTTTTTTTAAAAAAAGAGTATTCTTCAAGCAGGACAAAAATGATAACGGAAAAGATCAGAGATACGAAAAGAAGAACAACAAAAGTAGTATGTATGTGGGTGAAATGAACACTGACTTACATACTAAAAATACCAACGTCTTAAAATACCAACAAATGACAACAGAGGCATTTAAGTTAGAGGAACCAATGCGGTTAAGGTGTTCTGTAGTCTTTACATTTTCTCAGAGAAATGTAAAAGTACCAATTAACATTTGACTTGGATAAGTTAAGGAACCAGGGTGTAATGTTGTCCAGGGTAACCATTATTAAAATAGTAAAGGAAATTTATTTTTTTAAGGATTTTATTTATTCTCAGAGAGTGGGGAAGGGAAGAAGAAAGAGAGGGAGAAAAATATCAATGTGTGGCTGCCTCCTGCACAACCCTCACCAGGGAGTCAGGGACCAAGCCCACAACCCAGACACGTGCCCTGACCGGGAACCAAACCTGTGACCCCTTGGTTCGCAGGCCCATGCCCAATCCACTGAGCTACACCAGCCAGGGCAGGAAATTTCTTTTAATCTGCAAACTAACAGAAAGGGGTAAATGGACTAATAAAAAACAATAAATACAAAATAAAGCAAGTAAGTAGATGAAATATACATCTAAATTTACTCAACAATCTTGGCATCACCAAAAGTGGGAAAACCAGATCTTCTGGACCTAATAATGTGATGCAATATGAAGCATACAGCACTATCTATGAAACCTTCTTGCCAAAAAAACTGAATATGAATCTAATTAAGGCCTGATATTTAACAACTCTTTTACAAGAAATATGAGCGACAGAAGAACAAGTTAAATGACATCAAAGGAAGCAACCAGACAAATACAATCTGTGGGACATTCCACACTACAAATAACCTGGTTTCTTTAGAAAATCAATTTCATAAAAAAAAGGGTGGATGAGTAAGTGAAAAACTCTTATAGAACAGCAATTTTCAGCCGGTGTGCTGTGGCACACTGGTGAGACACAATAATTGTTAAAACAGGCAATACTTGACCATTTGGTCAGGGGCACTGACCTCTTTTCCCTTAGAATGTCAAATAAAAAATGGCAACAGCCAACACAATAGCTATCCATTGTGAATGAATTAAGGTCAGATTGGCAAAAAATATATTTTTTGGTGTGCTGCAGAATTGTAGTAGTTAGTTTATATGTGCCATGAGATTAAAAAGTTGAAAATTGCTGTTATAGATAAAAGAGTCAATTAAGGAAATTTGGATATGGATTGAATAATATATAAGAACACATATATATGTTCATTTCACCCACATACATATTGCTTTTGTTGCTCTTCTTTTCTGCATCTCTGATCTTTTCTCTGTTATCATTTTTGCTCAGTCTAAAAAACTCTTTTAAAAAAATTAATTTGAGAGAGACAGAGAGGGAAAGGGGGGAACATTGATTTGTTATCCCACTTATTTATACATTCATTGGTTACTTCTTGTATGTGCCCTGGTAATTATTGTAAATGTTTCTACATCTGATGATGGTGTGGTACTTATATTTCATTAAATGACATTTGTTTGAGAAGCACACTGGATATTTATCAGTGAAACTATATATCTAGGGTTTTCTTTCAAAGCACTCCTGCATAAAATGGGAAGGGAGAGATAGATGAAAGAGAATTGGCAAAATGTTGATAATTATTGAATCTGGATTAGGGGTAAACAGGGGTCCATTATCCTATTCTGACTGCTTTTGTTTATGCTTAAAATTTTTATAATAAATGTAAAAAATATACTGCAGGTTAGATAAATATAAAACATCACTGAATAAAACAATTACAGTTAAAAGACTAAGATTGTAGTATTGAATTTTTAAAAGTTGCTTGTATACTGCTTACAAAAGATTAATCTAAGACATGATGATACCATAAGGTTAAAAGAAAAATATTTAAGGAAAATGATATATTTGTAAGCATATGGTAGGCCCTCAAAATATATAGTTTATCGACATTGCAAAGGACCAAGAAAACCAAGACACCCTTGAAGAACAAAATGGGTAGATTTGCCTTAAGAAATATAAAAATTATTTTTAAATCATAGTAGTTCATGGGACTGATACGCAGAATGCATAAAGAACTCTTTCAACTCAATAGTTAAAAGGCCCTGGCCGGGTAGCTCAGTTGGTTAGAGCATCGTCCCAATACATCAAGATTGCAGGTTCAATCCCAGGTCAGGGCACATACAAGAAGCAACCAATGAATGTATATATAAGTAGAACAACAAATCTCTCTCTTTCTCCCCCCACAATTAAAAATGGGCAAAGTATTTAATAGACTTTTCTCCAAAGAAGATATACAAATGACCTTGAAGCATATGAAAAATGTTCAATATCCTTAGTCATTAGGGAAATGCAAATCAAAACCACAATGAGATACAACTAAGATGACTATAATAAAAAAGACAGACAATAACAAGTGTTAACAAGAACGTAGAGAAATCGCACCCTCATACACTACTAATGGGAATAGAAGATCATGCAGCTGCTTTGGAAGATAGTTTGGAAGTATCTCAAAATGTTAAAGATAGAGTGACCATATGACCCAGCAATTCTACTCCTAGGTATATACCCAACAGAAATAAAAATTCACATACAGAGTTTTTACAGTAATAAAAATTTAGAAAATGTAAATTTTTTACATGCACAAAACTGGCAATACTTAAAAGTGAAAATATGATTTGGTGAGAATGTGTAACCTTGGGCGTTCTCATACATTGCTGTGCATCCTCACCAACACTTAGTATTTTCAGATTTTACTGGGGGGGAGTTGGAGTGTAAATTAGTCGGTTCTGAAACAAAGTTTGGCACTGCATATTGCATGATCAATTTGAGTAAAGTGAGAAAAGATATTTGGGGACAATGGCAATGCCATCTACAATAATGCTCTCATTCTTCCTAGCTGAACAAGATTTATAATATAAAATATGGGGAATTCACATCCAGCACAAAGTATGTGCTAAGCATTGAGTTAGGACTTTTTCACGTGCTTCCTTATTTAAAGTTGAGGCAAAAGGGGTACCCAGAATGCTGTTATTCTACAACAGGAAACTTCTGGCTGAAGTTCCCTCTACTAGAGAGGAATAATTCAGAAGTGCTCATTCTCCATCAGGACGGGCTACACATTTACAAACATTATCACTCTCTTGCTGTTTTCTTCAAGTGACAGCAATTTCAAACATTAAAATTTTTCAGCACGATAATGATCATACACCGGGGTATGGGATTAAAGGGATCCTTTCTTCTCCATACCATTTATGATGATAAGACAAATCAAGATGTGATATGTAAAATGATAGGCATGCGCAAAGAAGCAAAATGGCAGTCAGAGAAGTAACAATTACACACATAAGAAAATTTCCTTCAGCAGAAGAGAGATTTGGCTCCTTAAGGAAAAAAGGGCTCTACAACTAACAAATCCCAGATATGATTAAAATAACACACACACACACACACACACACACACACACACACACACACACCCCTAAATAGATCCTAGTGAACTGTCTGAATTTCAAAGAGGAAACAAAGGAAAAGACAACATACATGAAAGAGAACCAGATTAGTGTTAGACTACTCATAACACTGAACTTGGAAAACAACAAAACATCTATAAACTGTGACAGAAAAGGGGTTGTGACAGAAAAGGGGTTGTTACCTCCCAACTAAGATATAATTTTTCAAGGCAAAAGTAGATATTTTGAGTAGTCAAGGCCTCAGAAAGAATATACACCCACATACCAGACATGAAGGCACAAACATGAAGTATACATTAATCAAATGACAATTTATTCAGCATGAAGATATCAAATGGGGAAGAGTAAATGAAGAAGAAACAACAGTAGCAATACATCCTACGATGTACACTTACGTCTAAGCAGATTTTAACATGACTGATATTTGTAATGTCGGAGATAAGAATGAACCAATGAAACAAAACATATCAGACAAAGCAGAATTCAAGATCAAATGTTAGAGAGAACATAAGCAGATGGTCTGATAAGGGTACACTTAGGAAGATATGTCAAATATCTACAGAAGTCAAATTACTAAAGCAAGACTTGAAATACAAGAAAACTGCATAAAACACCCTTATGGTGGAAGATTTTAATAGCTTTTCAAAAATTAAAAAAGTAAGTAGTCAGAAATTAACAAGGATATAGAGGATTTGAAAATAAAATCAACAAGCTTATATAAAACTAGAGATCAAGCCCTGACTGGTGTGGCTCAGCTGGCTGGGCATCCTCCTGCAAAGCCAAAGGTGGCTGGTTGAATTCTTTGTTGGAGCACATGCCTGGGTTGCAGGTTTGCTCCGCATTGATGTTTCTCTCTCATATCCATGTTTCTCTCCCTCTCTTTTTCTCTACCTTCCCTTCTCTCTAAAACTAAATACATAAAATCTTAAAACACTAGAGATCAACACTAAAGAGATTAATAAAACCTTTCTAAAATTTTTATTTTTTAATCCTCACCTGAGGATACGTTTATTGATTTAATGGGAGAGGAGGTGGAGAGAGAGAGAGAGAGAAACATTCATGTGAGAGAGAAACTTTGATCAGTTGCCTCTCGTATGCACCCTGGCTGAGGATCAAACCCGAAACCTATGTATGTGCCCTGACTGGGAATGGAACCCGCAAACTTTTGGTGTATGGAATGGCGCTCCAACCAACTGAACCACCCAGCCAGGGCGGATTAATAAAAATTTTACTACTTGGAAGTTAAACACTATTATAGGGAGGAAATCAAAACTGATATGTTGATGCAGTGATCACTTCATAAAGTATATAAATGTTAATCACTATGTTGTACACTGGAAATTAATCTAATATTGTATGTCAACAGCAATTTTAAAAATTTTTTAAATTTTAAACTGATATTTAGAACTATTTAGAAAATTATGAAAAAGAGCAATGAATATGCCAGGGGCACAGCCAAAGTTAGTTATATAACAAAGGAAATGCACAGCCTTCAAGAAGTTCATTTTAAAAGAAATTAAAATAAGTGATGTATGAAACATAAGACATTTTAACTAAATTAACAAAATAAACCAGAAAGTATAGGAAGAGAAAATCAATAACAATGTATGAGGAAATTAATTAAATAGAAAACCAAAAAATAAATAAACAAAATTGTGAGCTATTTCTTTGATAATATCTATGAAATAGCTAAGCCTCTGAAAGCCTGTTTAAAGAAAAATGAGAAATAAAATAAAAACATTCAGGATAAGAAAGGAGATATAGCCCTAGCTGGTGTGGTTCAGTGGATTGAGCCCCAGCCTGCGAACTGAAAGGTCGCAGGTTCTATTCCCAGTCAGGGCACATGCCTGGGTTGTGGGCCAGGCATGTGAGAATCTGATGTTTCTCTCCCTCTCTTTCTCCCACCCTTCCTCTCTCTAAAAATAAATAAATAAAATAGAATAAAGGAGACATAAACAGAAACACAAGAGATTAAAATAATTATAAGAGAATATTGTGTTCGTCTTTATGGCAATAAATTGAGAATCTAGAAGAGTGGTTCTCAACCTTGGCTACACATTGCAATCACCCAAGGAGACTGGAAAATTACTAACAGCTGAGCTTCCCTCCCAGAGATTCTAATTTAACTGGTCTGGGGTGTGACCTAGGCACTGGGACGTTCCAAGCTGCCCCATGTGATCCTAACATTTCAGAACCACTGAATACTAGAGGGCTTGGTATGTGTGGTCGGTCTGTGGACCACTAGTAGCATCAGCATCTCCAGGGCACTTGCAAGAAAGGCAGAATCACAGGCCCTCCCCGGACCCACTGAATCTAAATGAGCACTTTCACAACATCCCCCAGGTGATCTGTGTACCCATTCATATGTAAGGTGTACTGATCTAGAGAAAATGGACAATTTCCCAGGGAAACGTAGAAACCAAAATTTATTTAGGAAGAAAAGCTGATGGACCAGTTATTTAGAAGAGATGAGAAAAGTAAAGACCTGCCATTTATAAAGAGGCATCAGACCCAAATGATTTCACTGAGTTCTGCCTAATCCTTAAAAATCAGACAATGTCTCTGGTTTTTAAACCATTCTAGATTATAGAAAAGTTCCCAAGTTTAGTTTCTGGAGCTAGAATTACATTAGTATTCAAACCTGATAACAATAGTACAAAACAAGAAAACACCAGAATTATGAACATAGATACAAAAATTCTAAATAAAATACTAGCCAATTGAAGCTTCAGTATCTTGAAAGAACAATAAAAATTACCTAAGTAGGGTAATTTATCCTAGAAATACGAATATGGTTTAACTTTACAAAATCCAGCACTGTAATTCAATATTCTTCATTACATCAACAAATAAAAAGAGAAAATCAAGTAATTATATTCATAGGTGGCTAAAAGACATCTGATAATATTAACTAGTCATTGCTAATAAAATCTCTAAGTAAAATAACAATGAAAGGAAACCATCTGACCTTGGAAAATGCTGCTTTCCAAAACCATTATACTAAGTGGTTAATTACTGAAGTATTCCCATGAAAAGCAGGCAGAACACAGAAATGCCTTCTATAATATATATTATTCAGCATTGTTTTAGAAGTACTAGCTAACATAACACACAAAAAAGGAAATAACAGACATCTTTTTGCCATATGACTGCACACATAGAAATTCAAAAGACTACTAAAGTACAATTAGAATTGAGAAGATAATGTGGAAATGTAGCTGGGTACATGAAAAATATATAAACATCTAATAGCTTTTCTTTATACTCTAGCAGTATCTAGGTGGCTAAAAATTATAATGGACTCATGAAAAGTATAAGACCTATATATGAAGAAAGCTATGAACATTTTATTAAAGAATGTAAAATAAGACCAGAATAAATGGAGGAACATGGATATGAAGACAATATGTTAAAAATGCCAGGTTCGATTTAATATTAAAAATTCATGCAATTTGCCCTGGCTGGTGTGGCTCAGTGGATTGAGTGCCGGCCTGTGAACCAAAGGGTTGCTGGTTTGATTCCCAGTCAGGACACATGCCTGGGTTGTGAGCCAGGTCCCCAGTGTGGGGCATGCAAGAGGCAACCACACCTTGATGTTTCTCTCCCTCTCTTTCTCCTTCCCTTCCCCTCTCTGAAAATAAATACATTAATTTAATTAAATTAAAATTCATGCAATTTCAGTCAAAAATCCCAATGGGCCAGCCTGGCTGGTGTGGCTCAGTAGATTGAATGCTGACCTGCCCAGTCAGGGCACACGCCTAGATTGCGGGCCAGGTCCCCATTTGGGGGCGTGTGAGAAAGGCAACTAATTGCTCTATCCCTTGCACATCAATGTTTCTCTCCCTTGTTTCTCCCTTCCTTCACCTCTCTCTAAAAATAAATAAATAAAATCTTAAAAAAAAAAAAAAAGAAATTCCAATGGGTCTTTCTAAGGGAAACTGGATAAAATGATCTTAACGTTCCTATGGAAGAATAAATGCAAAGAAAACCTTAAAGAAAAGAAAAAAAAAACTTGCCTTCTAGATATTGGAGTTCACGGTAGAGCACTGTGAGTAAAACAATATATCAGCACAAGAATGACAAAGAGATCAGTAAAACAGAACAGACTTCAGAAGTAAATGCAAGATTATATACGAACTGACACATAACAAAGTGCCATTTCAGTTCAGGGGGGTACAGGACGACTTAATAAACAGTACTGCAATAATTGGCTCTCTATCCAAGAGAAGAAAAGAAACTAGACCTCCTGCCAAGCAACATTAACAAAACAATTTTAATTGTATAAAAATCCAAACAAATTAAAATAATACAATTATCCAAAGGAAATCTAGGCAAATTTCTGTAGGACCTTGGAGTAGAAAAGACATTTTTAAGTAGGACAAGAAACCCCAGGAATCACAGAGGACGGGAAAAAGACACATATTTGATTCTACCAATATTAAAGATTTTTATATATCAAAGGCAACATAAACAATAGCAAGATAAATCATAGACTAGAAAAATGTGCAGCAAATATATTAGAAAGCTAACAGGCCAAATGTACGAAAGACTCTAAAGACAAAATGGGGCACGGGATCTGAACAGGTGATTCTTCAAAGAGAAAAGTCAAAGGGCTACTAGGCAAATGAAAGCATTACTTAACTGCACTAAGAGCCAAGTCAAAGCAGATTGAAACAATGAGGGCAAGGGGAGAGAGAGAGGTTTTCTTACCTGTGATACGGGCACTGTTTGTAAGCCTGAGGGGAACGGGCCCTCCCCTGTGTTGATTGTTGCGGAAGTGTGAATTACTACAACCCTGGGAACCTCAACTTCCAACCAGTATTTCCTCAGCACCCACCACACACCATGTTCTAGGTGAACAGCTTTTTGTATGAACAAAACATACAAAAATCCCTGCACTCATGGAATTTACACTCAAACAAAAAATAATCTGCTAATGTCTGATAACATTTTAAAAATAGCACATATTCTTTCCCCTGGCAATCACATCTTGGGAGAATATATCTTGCAGAAATTGAAGTCTGAATACGTAAGGATTATATGCACAAGGGTAGTTATTCTAGCATTCGTGCAGTGGCAGAAAACTGGAAACAACCTAAATGTCCATCAGAAGGGGAACGGTGGACTAAATTATGGGTCCAATCTATCTCTGAAAAGTTATTGAGCTAGTAAAGAGAATGGGATGGAGCTGGGTCTGCTGTCCCAGAGGAATGAATATATTAAGTGATTTGCAAAGATGCATAATCTCATTTTAGTAAAGGAAAATAAATTGAACCCCCTCTCGCCTGCCCCCAGCTTGCTGTTGCTCTCTTTCCGTATCTGTTCAGGTTTGCGCGAGCATAGAGGAAAGGCGCAGTCTGTTAACTATGATTACCTCAAGCAAATCAGCTTGGAGGAAGTGTGTGGATGAGATCACTGTTTGTCTTTATACTTATTTTGTGTTGTATAACATTTGTTACAACATGTATTTTGCAATTGAAAAATCTATAGAGTTAAAACTCACTAAAGCCATCTTTTAAAGGATGATAATGTTCCAGATAATGGGATTGGGGAGGCAGGAAGCCTTTTACTTTCTTCTTTGTACCATTGTGAACTTTTCATATCTTCTCAAAAAGAAAGTGTATTAAAAAAATTTTAAGGCACCCTGGCTGGTGTGGCTCAGTGGATTGAGTTCTAGCCTGCGGACCAAAGGGTCGCTGGTTCAATTCCCAGCCAGAGCACATGCCTGGGTTGCTGGTCAGGTCCCCAGTTGAGGCATGTAAGAATCTGATGTTTCTCTCCCTCTCTTTCTCCCTCCCTTCCTCTCTCTAAAAATAAATAAAATCTTTTTAAAAATTCTAAGGAAACCAGTACATACTGAAATACTGGATGTTTGAAAAGAAAATTGCTGGACACAATAAAATCAATGCTGTGGTTACAAGACAAATAAAAGATTTACGGGTATGGGCTGAGACTGGAAAAGAACAAAGATGAACAAGCCCCTTAATAAAGCAAGTGTCTCCATGGGTGATCATTTTTCCAGATTTTGTTATGAAAACATGCAATAAAAATAACCTGCAAGATTTCCATGTTTGTATAGTTAAGTAAATTTGCCCTTTAGAAGTTATTTTTCTGAAGAAAAATTAAAGCATACTTCCCTGGAAGAAACAGGAACTAAACCTTTGAAACTCTGTCACAACCACTACCCCGAGAGAGGACAGTGAAAATCAGTAAGGGAAAACGAGTATGTGATATGCAAGTCGAAAGATAAACAACCTCACACTACACTAGTGGGTTAATGCTAGAGGGCCACCCAGAACAGAACCAACCCCTATGATTTCATGAGTCCCGGGCTGGGAGCGCTGGGAATGCCACAGCTATCCTCGCCCGCTTGCTCCATTTCTCTGGTGGGAAACCAAGCCATCTCCCTATAGCTCACAGAGCGGGGAGTGGGCCCCACACCTTCAAATGACTGGCTGCGTTGGTCAAGGACTACAAGGGAGGCGGGGGAATAGAGTCAGCCTCTGGATTTCCCAACCCAGCTTTACTAAGTGAAGTCACTCAACTGGTGGTTTCTTGCATCTATTTTCAATGTGGTTAGAACCTAGAGAGGAAGGGTATAATTAGAACCTCCAAAACCCCAACAGATGGCTTTGCAAGACCTCCCCTTATTTCAAAGCCCAGGCAGAAGGAAATGGGTTCTGCTTTTAAAGCCAAACACAAGTACGAAGGAAGGAAAAGCAGAAACCGGCCCCTCTTGGAAAGCAAAATACTGTAATACAGTTCTAGCTAACTACTCTATTTTCACCAATGCATTTAGATAGTTCTGTGGTAATTCACATCATGATTGAACAAACATCATCTACAATTCCTAAGCAGGTTTTCTGTAGCAAAGTAACCTAATGACTTCACAGTATCAGCAGGTCATCATGATGTGAAATCTCTTGTGTTCGCAGATATCAGCAATGCAAATGGCATGGGACAATGTGAAAAGGGAAAACCAAGTAAAGGGGACTCATTCTTGAGTTGTACCTCAAACTTAATACACTAAGAATTTCCATCTCAGAGGTCATGTAAGTGATTTTAAAGTCTGAGCAGGTGCAGATGCTATACCTGTGTGCAACAGCGATACCTTCATTGGTGCTAGAAGTGCAGGACTACTGAAGGGGTCCCATCACTTCCAGCTTATACTGTGTTGGGAATTGATTAACTGTGATTTAAGTTTCATTTCTGTGGGTGTGGGTGTGGGTATGCCTTTGTCTATAGCCAACACTCCACTAGGGTAACGTAAAACAAAATAGTAATTTATTTACAACAATAGCAGATGTCAAAAATAACAAGAACAATATATAACAAATCCAAGAATTATTTTATGAAAAAGGCAAACAATATATACACAAAAGACAAAACAAAACCCAAAGGGGCAAACTTAATTTTGACCTTATCCGAACAGTTACAGAAAGTGGCAAAATGGGTTTTCAGATATGAATTACTTAAGTAAGGTTGGGCCAACTGATTAAATACACACACACACTTTTCAGCCCTTCTCTTCTACCTACCACATCTTCCTCTGAATTCTATTTACCTTGGAGGAGTGTAACTTAGGGAGGTTATACAAGATTTATGAAGATCAGGCTATCTGTGACCTAAAGGATTTACTGGCAGGCTCACACTACAAAAGGGGTAAACCCAAGGTATAAATTGTCCCATCTCACCTTCAACTGCTTATTTCTGGCTTTTGTATGTGTGTGTTTCTAATCTTTGAAGTTCCTCAAGTGCTCTAAAACAGTGTTTCCAAAACTTGAACATGAATCAAAATCACTTTGAAGGACGTGTAAAGACACAAAATCACTGGGTCCCCAGGCCCAGTTTTCTGATTCAGTGGGTCTGACAATTTGGCAGCATCTGAAAACCACTGTTCTGAAACAGCACCCCTTTTAAGATTTTGACTGGGCATGCTTTTCTTTACATGAATCTTAGAATTTGTGGGAAATAAAGGAAATTAATATTAAGACTCCCAGAGAACAGAGCAATACCTGATCTGACTGCCTGGGATCACAGACTGGAATGATGGTATCTGTCAGGCATTGTATTACAACTAAGTTTCTCAGCATGCTAAGATTTTTCTGATTTATGGCTCCACAGTGACATTCACCATGTCCTCTGGGTCACTTAACTCATTTTGATTATTTACTGTCTCAACTATTAGGCAAACACTTAATGCCTATATAGTTCAAGATCAGCAGGATTTCATCTTTAAAAATCAATGAGTCAAATCTATCTTGTTCTTTTTTGACTCCTGACCACTTTTACCTGCTTTCTGATTTTTATTATGACAATAACCATTCTCTAGTATGTTAAGTGTCTACCATGGCCCTCCAAACTGGCACCAAAGGGTAACCTTAGGGCAGGGCTTCTGCTGTGGAGGGTGATGACAACCTCCACTGATTCAATGTGCTACAGATTGATACTGAAATGAACTTTTAAGTGCTCTCAAAAACCACTTTACCCAAGGAAAGTTATCTTGGGAACGGGAGATGCTAATAAAACAAATTCTTCATGAAGATAAAAGAAAAAATGAATTTCAAGGATATGCTCATCAAAGGATTCACCAATCACCTCTTCCCTGAAATATTACTTGCAAATTTGCAGGGCTGAAATATTATCAGTATTTGCATTCAAGTCACAAAATTCAAAGCAATCAAGCATTTTGAATTCCACTGCTGCATAAAAGGAATTAAGAAATGGGGAAATGAAAATAATCCACTGCTTTTGATGTTTATTAGGTTTACAAAAACTGTACATTTTTTTTTTTAAGAAAAAAGCATTAACTTAGTACAGGTATCAAATAGACTAAACATTCAGTAACAGGAAAATATTCTGATTTTTATTTTTGCACGTTATTCTCAAATACACAATTACAATAATGTCACACATCCCTATATGATTTTCTTTTTATGTATTTTACTTTTTTTTACAAAGTGTACAGAGGGAGGGACATACAATATTTAATAGGATATTTCTACAGAACAATAACTTATATTATGTCCTTGTAAAAATCTGTACCTCTTTAAAACATTTAACTGAAACAACCATGTTTTTTAGCTTTGCTAATCAAAATTGTTTTAAGAATTAAAACTAGGTTGTAACTAATGTCAGTACATAAGTGACTACAATTTCATTTTCTCTTTATACAGACAAACACATTTTATAATATTCACTTGACCAAACCCTTAAATACCTTTTAAAGGTTTCAATATTGTGCTTTAAAAAGAAAAGAACTGTGTATGATTCCAGACTATTAAGAGAAATATAAAGTGTGTAAAATGCTGTGTTCTTTCTTTCAGTTTATTTAAAAAAATATAGATGACCAATTATTTATATTTTCTGTATTAATTTTACAGAAAGTTTTAAAATTACTAAATTTCCGGTTTAAGTGTTTTACATTAATCTGAGAAAAATAAAAAATAAGGGAGATTTTAAAGGTTCTCACAAAAAAACAGACAGAGCTTTCAAGAATAGAACTGCTACAGGGTAATGAATCACACAATTTTAAGTTACTTTTTTTTAAAAAGCACGTTATGGAGGCCAAGAGGACACAGGAGTTCCCACTGGGACAGGCCCAGGCCTTGGTTCTGACTGGCATTCAGGTTGGAGTTCATACCAGCTTAAAGGACTTGACTTAGAACTGGACTAAATGAACCCAGCACTTCAAATGCTTGCCAAACACTCAGTATTTAGATTTCTAACCCTACAAACTCTTAGATACAGATATCAACGACAAAGAGAAAGATGAAAGAGAAAGAGGATGGAGCACCATAATGAAGAGGCAAGGCAGCTATCAAGTGGGAAGAAAAGTCCTAAATCTCCCACGATGTGCCAGGTACTCGTATGTGCTGACAGCCAATTTAAGGACCCCCAAAACTGTCTTCTGTTCCCCAAAATGCATCTTAACACAACCAAATTCTCATTAACTGCATCCACTTTATGAGCCAGAACTATCTGCTTAAACAATATCAACCCTCAAAGAAAAACAAAACAGTGAAAGACTTGGTGACGTTCCAAATAAGGCCTCAGATTTCCCTCATGCACTTAAAACATACCTTTATCTTATGTTCTAATCAAAGCCAACTTGTGCATTAAGTTTTTGAAAGTTTCCTAGCTATAACTAAGAAATAACAGAGTAGGTTGAACTTTAAAAGTGTAAATCATAATTAGCACCCAGTCTCTGGTACATGGAGCCGCAGCTTCCTGAGTCTCCCTCGGTTGGTGATACAGAGTCCTCGCAGGGGCTTCTTAGAGAGAACCGAGGAAGGTCTGTCTGGATACTCATTAGCTTTTCAGAAAAAATATAAAGGCATGGAGCTGAAGTTGTATGAAAACATTCTATCTAGAAACATCTTAACTTCTATTTTTCAATTACCAAAGATATTTAAAAGAAAATACCTTTACTCTTTAAAAATACTAGTGTCCTTATTTTCCTTCTAATTCTTCACCTGAGTAGTCTCTCTGAAGAGCATGATTTACAAAATGCTCTTATACATCCCTGCATCTTTCATGTTATTGTAAATTTAATACTTTTCATTATAGATTTTAAACTACTACTTGGGGTTGTGTGTATAAATATGTAAAATAAGCAATACACACAGATACATGTTATATATATATATATGTGCATATACATAATTCAGGGTACATTTACATATATAAAGTTGCAAAAGATCCTAAGAGCTACAAATTACCTCTAGGAGATTCCAAAATGCAGTCCCCAATAAGTCTCATTTGTAGCACACAACCATTCCAAGACAAAGCAGCACAAACAGAATAATCAAAATACAACAAGATCAAGCAAAAATTTTCAGTAAAGTTTTCTAAAACTTTGCTATGCTGACAAAAGATGTAAATACTCCAAAGAAAGGCCCCCCCCCCCCAAAATATATTTTGTCTGCTAAACAAAATGAAAAGTAAACACAAACCCAGCCACTGTTCTTTACTCAGCAATGCCAGGGATGCAAAAGTTCAAACGGAAACTTTCATTGTCATGTGGTCTGAAAAGATTAAGCAAGACAAGTAAATGACTTCCATGGTAGCCTAATTAGACATGACTGCTAAATCTCCCATTTATGTTAGTAGATGTCTCTGACAATTTTATTGTGAGAAATCCATCAGGGAAAAATAGTTATTCTGAAAGTAATCATGATGACTCAATCTAAAGTTTCCCTAACTTTAAGTTAAATGCTCTTAGAAGAGTACCATCAAGGTAAGCAAGGTAAATATTTAAATAAATATAAAACTAATAAGATAGGAAATTTCAGTACAGAAGCAAGGTTTACTTCATTAAAAGCAACTTGTTTCTTGCTGTTCTTCCCCATTGATTAAACAAACTGAATAGAATTCAGAACACACTACTGAACAAAATGTAAAAAAAAAAACAAAAGTAACTAGAAGCAATATTCTATTTGTACACAGCATAAATCAATATACAGTATTGTATGTGAATGAGACTGATTGGCTTTACAATGAATTTTCTGCTTCAAGGCCAACATCTCCACAAACGTCTGCAAAAGTATCATCAGGGCAGGCCCACTTCTTTATGATGCCGCATTATGTGCTGGTTCTTTTCTGAAGGTCTTCGGAACCCTTTCTTGCAGTACTCACAACGGTGAGGGTAGTCTTTAGTATGAATGGAAATAACATGCCGTTTAAAGCCCGAGGCATCTGTCGTGCTATACTCACAGTATTCACACTGATACACTTTCCTGCCACTGTGTGTCTTCATATGCTTTTTAAGCTCATTCTGTTGCCTGAATCCCTTTCTACACCTCTTACACCTAAAGGGAAGATCTTTCGTGTGAACCGAGAGAATATGGCGACTCAGAACAAATGGATCTGCAATCTTAAAGTCACAATGTCTACACTGGTGCATTTTTTTACCCTTGTGGGCAGCCACGTGTTTCTTGAGTTCTGAAGGCCGGTGAAAGCCTTTATCACACATGTCACACTTATGGGGGTAGTCCTTTGTGTGAACTGAAATTATGTGTCGTTTCAAATCACTTGAGTTCGAACTCTTATGGTCGCAATGCACACACTGATGTGTTTTGCTTTCTTGGTGGATAAGAGCATGTTGCTGCACCTCTTTGGTATCTGAGAAGGTCAGAAGACAAATGTCACACTTAAATGGCATCTCTTTACTATGCTTAGTTTTTACGTGTGTTTTCAAGTTAGAAGAGTCTGCGGACCTATATTCGCAGTACTGGCATTGGTAGGGCTTCTCACCGGTATGGATTCGCATGTGCTTTTTGAGCTCTGACGGGTGACGAAAACCTTTCCCGCATTCCACACAAATATGAGGGAAGTTCTTGCTGTGGACGGCCAAAAGATGGCGATTCAATAACCCTTGTTCGGCTGTTTCATATTCACAAAATTTACACTTGTACATTTTGTTGGCTCCTTTTTCCTTATGCACCATTTTGTGAGTAAACAAAGCCCCAGCATGAGAGAAATGCTTCCCACACTCATCGCATTCGATGGCCTTCTCCGTCTTGCTCGTGAGCTTGTGGCTCTCCAGGTGGTTGTGTAAACTTATCTTCTTGTTGGTAGTGTAATCACAGTCAGTACAGCGGTACTTCTTCTTGGCAAGGTGTTCAGGATGGTTTTTCATGTGCCTTTTCAAAAAACCTCTTGACTTAAACTTTTTCCCACAGATCATGCAAGGATAGACAGTCAAGGGATGTCCATCAGGGCCAATTATTATTGCTAAAAAAAGGAAAAGAAAGGTGCATGAGCGATCAAACCAAGTTCTGGCTTGGTTTCTTCAAGAATTTAAAGGGTTCTGAACATTATTGGGCAAGTACTCCTAAGTTGAGCCATTTGCTACCTAACATTGCTTTTTACCATTTTTCAACCTAAGAGATATAGCAACCTTGTCATAAAGAGCAACCTGGTCCGGACACTTCATTCAGTATGACTGTACCAACCTTACTCCCTCCAGTGAAAAAAAAAAAAAGAATAAATATGGAACTTCCATCAACTGTGATTAAAGCTATTATCAATTTAGAAAGTGGTGGGAAATTATTCATAAAGTTTCATAATCATAATTTCTACTTTGATTATTCAAAAAAACATAATTTATGTCAATTTAGAGTAAAGCTTAATAGACTATAAAATGTTTGAGATGCACATGGGCAAATAAGAATAGACAGGAATGTGTCACATGAATGGAAGTACCTGTCCTGCTGCTCTATAAATTGTGCCTCCTTTCCACAGACATAATCAGATTCTCTCAATACATTAGTTTTTTAAAAAAGTTAATGCTTGCCCTGGCTGGTGTAGCACAGTGGATTGAGTGCGGGCCTGCGAACCAAAGGATCGCGGTTCGATTCCCAGTCAGGGCACATGCCTGGGTTGCAGGCCAGTTCCTAGCAGGGGACACACGAGAGGCAACCACACATTGATATTTCTCTCCCTCTCTCCTTCCCTTCCCCTCTAAAGATAAAATAAAATCTTAAAAAAAAAATAAAAATAAATAATAAAAAGTTAATGCTTATAACATGTAACACATTTGAGGGATTTCTTTTCACTTCCACATAAAATCACCTGAGTTTTTAAATTTTTCATTCATGTTTGATACATTCCCTGTTTCTTTTTATCCAAGAAAATCATTCATGAATATCACTGAATTCTTAAAATTATATTTTCCACTTCAATACACAAAAGCTACATGTGGTCTAGCAGCTAAAATGCCATCACAACACCTCTGTGGATACATACTAGTTTCATCTGAGAGCTCGCAAAGCAAGCTGCGCTGTGATACTTGCGTGCCCTCACCTGTTTGGTACTGCCTGGAATCAGGTCTTCTCCTTTTCTTTGGTTTTTGTTTAGCCAGTCTGCCGAGCCCAGCAGACTCATCTATGTGCAAGAGGGCACTTGCAGTGCCATTCCGGTTTTCAATTCCATCAGAATTATTACCTAACAATGCGCATTAAAAAACAAAATTATACTGTATTATAGATTATAAAGAATTAGGGATTCTTTATTAACTACAACAATGAAAAGTAAGCCATGATACTCATGAATGACAGAAATTCCACATTCTAGGTAATGGGTTTCATAACCACATTTATTATAGCGAGACCAGGAGAAATGGCCTAGGTTCCAAGTCTAAAAAATGTATGAAAGCATTTTGCCCCATGGACTCTCCTGTTGTCTCCCAAAATTAACAGGCCAGATATAATCAAGATGAAAAGTTTCAGTTTGAAAACCTATGTACTTCTTGCAATACTTCCTTCTGTGTGCTATACACATGAAAGAAAGTCCTGTTAAAAATAAAGACAAAAAAGTAGACTTTATAATCTTCCTCTACTCCTGTTCAAATCAAATAATCCTTACAGGTTAGTGGCATTTCAGATTTCAGAAATCTAAGACCACAGAAACTGTTTTTCAATCATGAACTCACGTTCAAAAATCAAGGCAATCCTAAGAGCTGCTATGCGACTTACCGTAAGCTGCTGCCCACGCTATTGGCATGAAGGTTTTGATTTCACTGTCATCGATTTGCTGTTCGTGCGCGGCAGCTGCTGCCGCTGCTGCTGCAGCATCCTCTTCTCCTACAATCACTTCCATATAAACTTCGTCAGCAATTTCGGCAACATCTAAATAGAAAATTTATATATAGACTTTTGTGACCAGGATCACAGGAAAGATACTATCATTTCATTCATTTAACAGACAAGTAGAAGGTTCAAATATTACATACCTAGAACATGACTTTCACATAGTAAGCACTCAAATATTTGAATGAATCATTCATTTTTTGGTTTTCACCCTAACTTGTTTTTAAAGCAACATCCTAAGCATACATAATAAGGTTCCCTTGGAATACGGTAGCATAATATAATAACGCTACAATAACACTACTTGTTTCCTTTAAACATTGGCCATATATATGTAATTTATGTTTTTTACAGATCTACAAAGATAAAACTTTCTCCCACGAAGAGGCCACCTACTTACTTAAATCTTCATCTTCTTGTTGAGAGTCATTGACAGTCATATAAACCATCTTTTCCCTTGGCACACGAATACCGCTATTCTGATCAAGTAGTTCCACTCCATGATCATTCTCGGGCTCACTCTCCACAATGTCTACAGTGCCACCTATCAGGGAAGATGACAGCTCCAAGAATTTATGTAAAAAATTTCATTTCCACCTATTTCACTTATCACATTTTACATACTTTCCTACTGCTACATTGGAATCCTTGCTTAAAAGTTATCTTCAGAAAAGGTTTCCAATGTTCTCAGTCTAACCCACCCAAAAGCAATCAGGTTGAAGTGTTTGGATCAGGATGTGTAATATACTGAAGGTGTCCTCTTACCTAAGTCATCCTCTCCAGGGTCAGCTTTAAAAATATACACCTTGATGACTTCAGGGCAAGTGCCATCCACTTTACAAGGATCTATTTCCGACTCTGCATCTAAGGTCATTCCAGAGGAACCATCATGTTCTATTTTGCCAGCATCATCCACTAAAAAGACAGGAAACACATTACAAATATTAGTAGGTATTTAAATGTTACCATTTCCAAAACTCTTTTTTAACCAATACAATCTTTAACTTGATTCACATAAAATTGAATGATTTTACCTCAACCAGTAGACATGCAGGGCATGGTGGGAAATGTGGCCAATGACTAAAGCCAAAACCTGGTCATGAGGGCCTTATGTAACCAGGCACAGAAGCTCAAGACATGATCCTGGCACACTGGAGGTTCCTAAATATGGTCAGGTGTCGAAGTCTCTTAGGAAACTTAAAAGTATAGGCTAGCATCCAGCAGTTCTACAAAGTCAGAATCTGCAAGGGTGGGGCCTGATATAGACAGATTTAGAGGTAGCCTGCCCTAGGGATTCTGATCCAATTTTGACAACCTCTGCTGCAGGTGAGGACACTTTTAAGCCAAGCAGTGACAAGTTGAGATCATCATTTTTGCTATACCACGCTAGCCTTGAGAAAGGTGGATCCAAGGGAGTGACATGAAGCAGGGATGCCACTTGTCAATCTACTACAATAATGCAGGTGACAGATGCTGAGGCCTCGAATCAGGACAGAGACAGCACAGATGGGGAAGAGGGCTGGAATTGACAAAGGAGCCCAGAAAAACCATGGGACTTGTGACTTAGGTGATTGAGTGACTAGGGAAGAAATGTTAAGAGAAATGAGGAAAAGGATCTCTCTTCCTGCATGTCTCATTAATTGAGATCCAAGGGGTAATATCTTTAAAAGCTCTCAGAGCTGGTGCCTGTCCCTATTCCTCTGTGCTCACAGCACCCTTTGACGGTATGGAGTTAGATGTGCGTTGAGGATTCAATGGAAGGTATGACTTTAAGAAGTCTTATTTTAAAGTGAACAAAAGTGTGGTGATTGCAGGAGGGGGAGGTGAAGGTAGAAGAGGGTATGGGGGTGATAAATGGTGATGGAAGAAATAACATTTAAAAATTTTTTACATAAAAATAAAGTGAACAAAGGAGCAGTAACTAGAATTGGTTGCAGGGTCAAGGGCTTTTCTGTTTACCTGAGAAAAATATTCATGCATGTTCAATCTGTGGTAGAAAATATAATAGAAAGTGAAGGCTGAAGTGAGATACAGTGAAATTTCTGGATCAAGATCTCAAAGGAAAAGAGATGAAACTAGGTGCAAAGATAAAGAGTTGTCCTGAAATTGGAGGAGAAATATGTTATCCTTCCAAGACATGAGAAGGCAACCTGGATGAGAACATAGCTACATTGTGTGTAGGTAAAGGGGGAAGGTTGTGATACAGAAAGTTGGAAGAGTTCATGGCTGTTGGCTTCAACCATGGGTAGAAAATAGGAAGAAAGGACTTGGTTACCAGTGACAGAATGGTAGACTGGGTTAAGAGCTTAAGAAGCTAGAGAAATTGAACTGATTCAGGACAAGCTCAATGATATGAACGGTCAAAACTAACTCTTTACGATTAAAAAAATGAGAAACAAAAAACAAAAAACAGAGAAGTTCTCTGAACTCTGAAGACAACTACCTAAATTCAGGTCTCTTGACTATGTTTTATAAAAATGGTTTGTAAAAAAGAATAAATAAATAAATATGGTTTGCAGGGGGAAAGAACCAGCATTATGTCCTTATTTCTGGCCTGATGTGTACCTGCCTTTTTCCAAAGCTAAATATTTTTATGTCATACGCAAGCTGACTGAGCCAATGTTATTTTCTTTTTTTAAATCTCCACCCAAGGATATGCTTAGAGAAAGGGAGGGAAGAGGGGGAGATGGAGGGGGAGCAGAGAGAGGAAGAAACATGCCTTGGTTGCCTCCTATATGTGCCGACTAGGGATTGAACCCGCAACCTAAGTATGTATGCCCTGACTGGGAATCCAACCCACAATCTTTTTGTGAATGATGCCTCAACTAACTGAACCACCCGGCCAGGGTGCCAACGTTATTTTCTTAAAGGTGGCTTTGGAGTTTTAGGCTGAGATTGCATTAGAAGGATGAAGATATCTCACCAAACTAACAGAAAAGTCCTGAGTAAATTTGTTATGTCTTCAGAGAATTCATCTCTGACAGCTGGTATTGTTGATGAAGCTTGGCCTCTTTTGGCAAGGCCTATCCAAACCGATTCTAACAAGTATTAGAAGATCAAGTGCCCTTGTGTTTACAAAGAACAAGGTCAGGCTAGCTGTTTATGTGTACATTAGTTTGTTGGTACTCATAAGACAAATCTTTGATGACTAGAAAATCTAATCATTTTTGAGCTTGCAAAATGTCATGTATTTACTTGTAACTTGAAGTAAAAGACTTTCCTGTTTTCATAAATGTGTGGGAAACACATTTCAAATATACAGGCTTACCTGAGCTAAACAAAGCTATTCTATCATTTGACAAAAGTAGAACTAACCTTCAGGTTTTCACCTTGAGAATTTGCCCCATAACTCAACCTATGAAATGAATCCAAATATGAAATATAAAAGTGATTTGTCTAAAAAATACTTTGATGGTCCTGTTACTCAAAATTTCACTGTGGTTTTTAAAGCTACCATTAAAAATGAACTTCTAAAAACAGACAAAGGCAGCTTTGATAACACTGAGTCACTGTACGTATGATTTCTGCATAAGCGCCTTCTTCCAATGCAGCAATGAAGAACTAGAGCTTTAGAACAAGGTCTCTCCAAAACAAAAGCACATAATTTCTGAAAATTAAGGATACTTCTAATAATAACTACCATTTGCATGGCATTTCACAATTTCCTTAGCATTTCTATGTACTTTTATTTATTCGATTCTCATCTTTTCCAGATCAATAAAGGCTCTGAGATAGCACATGACTTGCCCAAAGTCAGTGAACCAGTAAGTGAGATGTGGGAGACAGAGTGAGGAGGTCCTTGTCTTTATAACCCAGACCTTTATCTTCATCTTCTGATTTTTTAAAGAAATGTATGTTCACTGTATATAATTATTTTTTAAAAATCACCAATAGTCCCAACCAGCGATACCATCATTATGTTAGCAAATTTCCTTCCCAGTTTTTTCCACTTTTTAAAAAGTAAAACTGGCATCACAGTTTCCTCAAACCTTATGGAATAATAATCTTTATATCTCATCCAGCATTTTAAACTTCAAAACTGAAGAAAAATCTGACTTAGCACCGATTTCATTAGTAACAGCAAAATTACAGCAAAATATAGGCATTCTTTATACCGCTTCAAAGGAGCTTCGGTAACATCCCCTGAAGATGACAAATTAAGGGATAGTTATTTGCAAAGCTAAGAGATGCTACAGATCTAAAATGTAGTTCATTAAGACTTCAGAAAACTCAGTAATTCCTGGAAAAGAAAAATTACTGGGGGGGGGGGAATATACCACTTCAAACAAATTCCTTATTAAAGGAACACTGATCTAATTTAAAAATCAGCAAAAGTAAGCTGATATGGAGAACATTTCATGGAGAATCTATACAATAAGAAATGTCATTGGTTGTGATAATGATAACACCAAACATTGACCCACCACACACCACATGCGAAGAATGATACTAAGCCCTTAAAATATCTCATTTACTCCTGACAACAACCTTATAAAACAGGTGATATTGTTTTGTTATTCTCACCTAAGTTTCAAGACCGATTTCATTATAATTTTTGCCAAGATAGAAAAATGTGTGGTATTGGACTGCAATGGAATTACATTTTGTGTATATTAACATCATAAAAAAGACATCACACCAAAATCCCTTAGACACTGCCCTCAGTCAGATTTCTTAAAACAAAGATCCAATCACCTTACTCTAGTAGGGAATGGTGCCCTATTTCCTAGCAAGTAAAATACAAATTGCAGTCTAGCAACCAAACTGAGCAACTGCCTTCTCCTTTCACAGTCCTGTCTCCTCTAGCAACCCCCAGACGACACTATGTACCCTGAATTTAATGTTTTTATTTCCATTCCTTTATGTTTCTGCAACTTAACTTTTAAAAATACATAGTTTATTGTAGAAATTATACAACTTACATTAAGAAGTATTTAAAAAGTATAAAAATTAAACTATGCTCAAAGTCTCACCAAATGGAATTATCAATAGAATTTACAGATCATTATTCAGACATTTCTATGCATATTCACAGAAATAAAAGGAAGACAGAATGAACAGAGATTTTTTTCCCCGTGAAAATTGGGTAATGTAATGTGCTATTTTTAAACAAAAATTATTATATTAGAATTTATTGAGACTTTAATTCCATGATCAATCCCATTCCCTGGCTCTCCTATCCCTTGCCCCACCGTTCTTCATTTCATCATACTGCCTGGCTGAACCAAAACCTTGGCTAAATCCAATTTCCCTCTTTGCCTCTGCACCAGTACCTGTGTGGCTAAATCGGGTTGGGAACATACACACACAAGCGCTGATGGCTTCATTTCAAATTCAGGACCCTGAATGTGCAGTCGACCTTTTCTACTAATTTCCCCCTCTCCTGTTTTCCACGTTCTCTCCTCTACTGTCACCTCCCCACCCTCACTCTCTGATCTTTTATTTTTATTTATCGACGAGAGAGAAACATCAATTTGTTGTTCCATGTATTTCTACTTTCACTGGTTGCTTCTTGTATGTGCCCTGACCACCACAACCTTGGTGTATGGGGACAATGCCCTGGCCAAGCTACCCAGTCAGAGCTTGCTGATGATCTTCACAGGAAGCAACTGAAACAATCACAAGAGGTAACACCGCCTACCCACCTATCAACAACTAAAGTGGTCTGAAAAGTTAAAAATAAAAAAAATAAAGTGGTCTGTAACCATAACAAAACCATGTGCACTCCTAACTAAAGCCTCCTCCTAACTCTCCACACCCCCTCCACTGGATCATTTTCTTTAGCATAACAAACAAGCTATTCTCTCATCACCTCTAAAACAAACAAACAACCCTTGATCCCATTTGTCTGCCACCTCCTTTTCTCCAATTCTTGTCATCCCATATCCTTTAAACTCACTTCAGTTGGGCCACTTCACCAGAATTGTTCAACAATGTCATCCATTCTCAACCCTCATCTTAACTGTCCTAGCAGCACTTTCCCCACTTGGCTTCCAGGACCCAAGCTCTTGGTTTCCTTCTCCCCTCACTGGCCATGTCTTCTCAGTCTTTGCAGGATCCTATTTCTTCATGTTGCAAACCCCGGAGCTTAGTCCTTGGTCTTGGTTTATCCACAATCACTCCATTAGCAATCAATCTCATTCTGTCTTAGAGCTTAAATTTCATCTACGTGCTAACTAGTCCCAATTTTGCATCTCCACTGTAGTCTTGTTTCCCAAATTCAGACTTGTACATCTTTGATGTCTACCAGACATCTCACAATTAAGTCTCTGTTCTAATGTCATCTCAGCAAATCCTGACCACATTTGTAACCCAAAACCGTTTTTATACTTTTCTTCTTCCCAAGCATGTATCACCTGTACAGTATCACTTATTTATGTCTGTGTACCTCTGCTAGAATATTACCTCCATGAAAGGCAGTATCATCTGTTTTGTTCACTAATGTATCCCAAGTGCCTACAATAGTGCCCAACATACAGTAAAAGCACACAGCATTCATTTGTTAAATATATGAATACTGATACTAAAGTAAATGTTTATGTATTACTAGCTCTTAACCCTCTAAAGATAATATGAAAAACACTAAGTCATACTTTGCTCATAATACGTGAATTTTAAAGCCACTATCTATTCTCACATTACTTACTATGAAAGATGTGGAAATTAACACATTCACACACCTCTTCTTCCCAAATATTTTATAGTTAGTTTTATACTAAGTTCATTCAATACTCACTACAAATCCTTTTATCACCACTTCTCCATTCTACAGTTTTTATTCATTGATCCTTTGGTTTGCTAAATGTATCATTACATAGAGCAGTCAAAGAGGGCCAATGGATGCTACAGTCCGAGTTCCTAAATACTTAAAAATGTCAATCCATGAGGTTTTGGCTGGGTATAAAATTCCTAGGTTATATCTTCTCAGAATTTTGTGGATATCATTCCCCTGTCTAGCATTGAGAATGTGTGTGAATATGCCTATAATGTTTTAAAGTTCACTAAACATCACTATGATTATAACTGGGTGGTTTTATCATTGTCATTTTCTTGAAACAAAAGTTGGTATCTTTATTTCAGAATAATTTCTTCCATTATATTTTTCTAGTTCATTGGTTGTTCCCTTCTTCCGTAATTTCTTACACGTGTTTGTCTTATCTATCCATCTTCTCCATAATCATTTTTCATCTTAGTTTTTTTAACCATGTCATTTTTTGTAACTTCATAAAGCCCATTCCTTCTGCCTCTGGCTATAAACTGAGGCATATTTATTGTTATAGTTGCTCCCATGGTGGGTTTTATCGATATTTTTATTTTTCTCTTCTTCTTTCTGAATTTTACCAGTTTACTTTCTATCAGCCTCTCTTGTCTCATAGTCTTTGAACCTTTGTATTTCTTCTTTGGGTTGTAAAAATGAGATTATAGTGTTCGCAATTTCACTGAGACTATCGACCAGTACTAGTCAATAACACTTTCTGTAATGATGGAAATGTTTCCTTTTTTTAAACATTTTATTTATTTTTAGAGAAAGGGGAAGGGAAGGAGAAAGAGAGGGAGAGAAACATCAATGTGTGGCTGCCTCTCGAGCATCCCCCCACTGGGGACCTCGCCCACAACCCAGGCATGTGCCCTGACCGACCAGGAATTGAACCGGCAATGCCCTGGTTCGCAGGCCAGCATTCAATCCACTGAGCCACACCAGTCAGGGATAAAAGAAAGATGACTATAAATAAGATTTTTAATGAAAACTTTACAAGTCTGGACTCTAAAGAATAATAAAGGCACGAGATGATGTACAGCTAAAGGCTAAACCAAAGTCATGCATTTTACTCCTTAGCAACCAAGTTTAAGAAGACACAAAGGGCAGAAAATGGAAAGAGAAGTACTTCACCAGATCCTCATGCCTTCATAAAGCAGGGTGAACCCAATTCCCTTTCTCCAGCCTTGCCCCTGGGTTGCCTGGTCTTGTGATAGAAAATCTGACAGTGGTATTTAAAAACAGCATTTTCATACTAAGTAGTGAATCTTACATAAAAACCTAAAAGACTCCCATCTCAGGTGGCCCCTCAATGCAATTCAGCAATGTATCTCGTAAGTTCTTAGCTTTCTGCCCTGGCCCATCCCCCTGACAAAGGCTTTTCAACCCTTTGTCACTATCTTTCGGCTTTCTGCCCAACCTCTGCATATTCTTCTATATTAGCAGGTGAATTTGCTACAGAGAAAATAGCTCTCTACATTCAGACAGTCCTTTTACTTTCTGTCCCTGGCTAAATTACCTCTTCCCAGGTAATGGCATGACCAGATACCTCATCTCCCAAGGTAGAAACCTCGGGACCTTCTTATTTCTTTCTCCCTCAAATACTCACCCCTACTCTATCTGTTACCAAATCTCATCCACTTTACCTCCTAATTAATCTCTCTTGAATCCAGCTCCCTTTCTCTGTCTCCATAACTGTGAAGGTACTTAGGATCTTCTTTATTTTATACGTGAACCGACTGAACTACTCTCTGTCACTAATCTCTCCCTCACCCATTCTTATTCCGTATTACGACCAGAATTATCTTCCTAAAATAAATTCAAACTTGAAACAGGATACCGTATTTTCCCCTGTCAAACTGGCAAAAACTAAAAAGGAAAAGAATACCTTGTGCTGGTCAGAGTGTAGGGAAATGGACATTCTCATCAACTTGATGGGGAAAGTTATAGTAGGCAAAATACTGAGGCACTATAACCAGATTTGTAAATGTGTATACCCTTTGATCCAGTAATTCTATTTCTAGAAATTTATTCTAAGGAATTAAACAGAAAGTGCACAAAGATATATAAGTACATTGTAAAGTTCCCATCATTCCCAGCAAAGGCCAGGACCTTTTTTACATACTATACCACTTGCCCAGAATGTCTCCCTCTTTCCCATGCCTTTCTTCATCTTGTAAAACTAGAACTTGTCCTTGAGTTTAAAGATCAGCAACTCCATCCAGTCTCCATGGCAATTTAGACACATCTCTGCACCACAGGGCAACCTATCATTCTCTCCCACAGTAGACTGTAACCTCTCCAAGGAAAATGGTTTTATGTATTTTTTATGTGGCACATATCCATACCTGCACTACCTACAACAATGTGACACACAGCAGGGGCCCAATAAACAACATGGTGAATGATGGTGTTTTCTTCTTTACACAAAGAATTCTGTGATTTCTAAAACCTTAAGAACTTTTAAAAGGTATTTTCCCTAAAATGCTGGATGCCAATATACATATTACACTAAGTTCTTGTATTACATTAGGTATTCAAGCAAAGAAATAGTCTTGTGAATTTATATAAGCAAATAGTCAGTGGGTCTTTTATTTGTTTGATGCTTAGTTCCTAAAGACCTAAGAATTTCCACACTGGGTCAGAACTGTGGTCTATCCAACTGAGGACTTTATGTCTAAAAATGGTACCAAGAAGTATGTGTAAGAAGACACAGCTATCCCCCCAGACATTAAGTTAAACATTTAGAGGTGTGCTCCAAAACACCTTACTTTTCTCTAACAACCTAACATGAGTCCATCATACTTGAAATCATGTTTCAGAATCACTTATGTTTCAGTGCTATGCCAGAGTTCTTCTCCATGCTATCTGTTATATAGTATTTTACATAAGCACATAAGTATTACACAAGTAGTACATGCACATACAAGAATATAAGTAGTTTCGTTATACATCTTTTTCCAATATGAACTTCTTTTACGTTTCAATAGGGATCCTAATTCTAATAAAAGCTGGTAACAGCCTGATCACATACTTCATGATTTCATAAAGTTCAGTTCTATTCCTTTCCGTCTTTGTCTTTCTAGACTGAAGAAATCTCATCTTTCTATTGCATCCTTATAAAGAAATGACTCTTTATTCTGTACAACTTCACTTTTCTTAATTTTGAGTTATCTGACAGGCTCCAAGCTGAAACAATGCAGGAATGTCTATGAAATTTACTTTTATAGAAGTCAAGAAAATTGCACCCCTGATGTATGTTAGGAAAGACAGCCTTCAAAAATACCTTTGGCAAGCACTGTACCCCAAGACTTACAGGAAATCATAAGGTAGTCCTCACAGTTGCTCTTGTCATCATCTTGCTGGTCCACAGGAATCCCGTTGGCATCTATGACTGCTTCAGAGGCACAATCTGCTACCAATACTTCTTCTGAAACTACATCAGTTGTCAGAGGATCAGTGACGATTTCTGCCTCAACTACACTATCATGAACCACATGCTCAACGTGCCCAACATCAGACACGTGTATAGAGTCACTTGTCAAGACATGTTCTGGTATAGACATTGAGGCTGAAGTAATATCGGAAGCTAAAACATCATCTGGGACTGTGCAATGTTCTAAAGAAACTTCTTCAGTTACATCTGAGTCCAGCACTTGCTCAGGAATGATGACCGTTTCAGAGACATCTGCTTCTTCCATGATATCTGGGCACTGAACATCTTCTATAACAACATCCTCGATGACATCTTGGATTACAACTGAGTCTGGGTCATCAGGAACAAAGTTATGCACAGTTATGTCTGAATCCACAACATCTGAAACAAAAACGGTTTCTTGTACTTCCACAACAATTTGATCACCATCCATGTGTGCAGTATCAGCTCCTTAAAAAAGAAAAAATTAAAATCACAATCCCAGGTAGGCATGCATTACTACCTCAATTAACATAAATGTTTATTTAATTTCTATCAGGAAAACAGACTAGCTTCTCAGTTTCCTCAAACATTCAATTAGATTAAAGAAATAAAGAGGGAATCTATTTTTGAATCATATCAGAAATGAAAATTCTAATACAAGAACTTCTATACTCATCCCATATCAATTAATAGATAAGGAAACAGGAAAACCAAGCAATTGAAGTAGTCACAGAAGAAAAATATTCATGAAAGTAAAATTCTTGGTTCACTAAAATTAAACCCATATGCATAGTTACTTAAGGGATAATAAAAATTAATAAGTAAAGCAACTTCAGGTGGTAAATATACCATTTTCCTTCATTATGTTTTTCATTTCTCTTCCATCTTGCTCCATCTTTCCCTCGACTCATACTTCTTCTTCTTTCCCTCTCTCCCATGTACTTCTTATATTTCTCTTCCATTTTTCTCCTCTCTCCCCCTTTGTTCTGGTACAATATCCTATGAATATCCTCCATTTATGACTATGGAAATTTAGATATTATCCTCTGAATCTAGGATACCAAAGGATTGGGGCATAAATAAGAGAGGGCTAGAAGGTCACAGTTAAAGAGGAAAGACAACTAACTGGTTAAGAACCCTCTGTGGATAGGTAAGATGAATAAAAGTGCAGCTGCTCTGAAGCAATGGAAGGTGAAGTTAGTTGGAGCAGGGCCTGCCCCAACTTCACCAGGGTAACTCTGCCTCCATCCAGCCTCCTTGCATCGCCCCATAACCCAAAGTCCCAGGCAGTTCCTAAGAGTATAAGCAACCTACTCTAGTCTATTCTGCAGATAAGAATGAAGGTAGAGGGTTGAATCAATTAAAGCCCAGTGAGATTAAATGACTTCACCAAGATCACACAGTTTGTATACATTATGGTATTCAGTAAATATTGCACTGAATAAATGCCACAAATGGGACTCCAAATCAGATATCCTTGCCAAAGAACATAATGTAAGATAAAACAAATCTGGTATCTTGGCTCCTGGTCCAGAGAAGAGCAAAGTTTTATATAAATCTTACCTAAAAAGCAATTCATTCAATTAGTGTTTCTGGATGTGACTCGGACCAGGGTGAGTCCAAGCAGCTGCCTAACTCAATGACTGTTTATCACTGGCAAGGCCCTCAGAGAGACACGTGGTTTTATTTAACAAATACAAGTGATCAACAAGGGCCAAAGACCATTAAAAATGTAGGAAATCTTAAAGCCAATCAATATCTATTTTAATTATATCTATAAATATTATGTTTTATACCTATAAAAAAGTACGTTTGCTTTAATTTCTATAGAACGTCTATCAAATGCTTTATACCTTTGTTTTCAATATTCTCAATACCAACACCAAGCAACAGAACACTGTAATCTCCCCATTTTGCAGACATAAAGATGAAAGCATTTAGTGGCAAGAGAAATAATCTAAGCCAGAGAACAGGGTTTGGACACTTATTAGTTTTGTGACATTGGGCAAGTCATTTAACCTCTGAGTTTCGGTTTCCTCATCAGTAAAATGAGGACAGTAGTTTCTGCCATGCATACCTCACAAGACTGTTGTGATGATCAAATGGAAAATGTATGGGAAGTGTTCTGAAAAACTGTAATGAGAGGTTTCATTATTATTAGGACAAATGAAAGTGGATGCCCTGGCAGATTAAGTGACTTGCTCAAATATAAACAAATACCATAAGTGTTAACAATCAGGGCTAAAATGAAACAGCCTTTCAATCTACCACTTAGCCCATAACCCAGGCTTGCTTGTGGCAAAATTAAGCTAGCAAATACGGTACGTTTTTCCTCAAAGAGCTTTATCTATCTTTTAAGCTCATTAATTATAATTTGTGTTCTAATGATGAAAGAATTATTATAATTTTTCACTTATTATCGAACTGAAATTATCAAACTTGAGTCAAAGAATAGCCCAAATCATTAAGAAAAATACATATAACCCACCACCACACACACTAGATTTCGAGATAAAAGTTAAAATTAAAAACCACTAATATTCAATTTCTTGATATAGTTATTTGCTACTTCTTTAATATACTGCAATATGATCATTTTAAGTCCAATGGAAAACTCATTATTAATATTTTATTTATAAGGGTAGCTAGCGTGATATAAAACCATCTTACATCATAAAACCTAGCATAATCACTTCACAATGTTACATAATTGGAACCATGGATAATCAAAAACTGTGAATAATTTTTTTCTATTTTAGAACTTCATGAATTTCATTTCCCTGTACAGTTTGGGGAGTGAGATAAGACTGTCTTCCTGAGTCAAAAGGCTCCTCTTGTCAACCCATGAAAGAGACAGGGTCATAAAAGCAGGATGGGGTCAGAATGCAGATAGCCTTAGATTTATACTTTACCTACTGCGTAACAGAAAACAGAGAAATGGCATGATCCACATGTTACTTTGTAATGAGTACTCTGGTTGGTAGGCTATATATAAGAGACTAAGGGTAAGGAAAAGAATGTAAAAGTTACTGCAGACCAAGAATGAGCTGCTAGAGCCTGTCATATGGTAGGAAGTAGATATAAGCAAGAACATTTCAGAGAGAACAGGACTTATAACTAGACAAGATGAGAATAACTGAAGATAACACTGAGGTTTTGCTACTGTTCCTGTTACTGACAAGAATATCAGAGTTGGTTGTTAAGAAGCCAAATTTTTAAGAAGAGAAATAATGTGCTCACTTTAACATTTGTAGGCATGACAAGATTATAACATACCTAAGAGTGATTATCAATGTGAGAGTCTAGCAACTTGTCCACTTGATAACCAACTCCAAATCTGGTAGTTGGAAAGTGGAACAACCCAGGTAGTTATAGTTATACCTGTTGCACCAAAAAATGAGCTTGATTCTTGTGGTTGTAATTGAAGTCCATCTTCATCCATGGCTTTTAATTTTCATCAGTCACAGCTCCTAAATTAGGGGAAAAAAGCATACAAAGTCTTACTTTTTTTATATCATGTATTTAAGATGTCACATAATTTCAAAAGCGTATCTATCTAAAGTAAAATGGAATTTAATTGATTCCCAATGATATATGGGCATCTATGTGACAAGGCTGAAGGCAGATAAATCAAACAAGTTAGCTTTGCCTACCAGGGATGTCCAAACTTTTGGTGTCTCTAGGCCACCCTGGAAGAAGAGTTGTCTTGGCCACGCATTCAATACACAAACACTAATGAAAACTGATGAGCAAAAAAAGAAAGACACCCCTGTTAGACTTTTTAACTGAGATAGCGCTTGCATACATCAAAAGTGCACACATCTTGATGAATTTTGACACTTGTATAAACCTGTGTAACCACACTACCTAGATCAAGATACAGAACATTTCCAGCACCCCAGCACTCGTCTCCTCTCAGTGCATACACCCCACACTCCCGCAAAGGTAACTGGTTTTATTAAATTTCAACTTAAACACACTTAGTACTGGGGTAAATTTCTGCACAACTTTCATATTACCTCTCTAAATTTAATGTAGTCTGCTTTCAACCAATACATTAAACATCAGTAAAAACTCAAAATGCACAATTATAGTAAACACCTTTTGGGATTTCTAACTTATAATGACATCTCTTAACTAACTCTCCAATCTAAAGAAGTAAATTCCCACAGTGTATTTATACTCTTCTGGCCATGCACTTGATTGGCACTAGTTATAAAATAGTAAAATAAGTTCATCTTTGAGCACAATGAAAGCAAAGTCCTATCTCTGAGAACTGAAACCATGACCAAGGGTCACTAAGTCTCTCTCCCCTGGTGGCTGGAATATAGAAGCTAAGGAAGGCCATTTTCCAACTTTGGCTTAGACTAGTGAGATAAAGTTTACAAATAAAAAATAAAAAGAGTCTAGTGAGTGCCCTGCTAGATTAGAGTAGAGGGAGCAGGGGAGGGAGGCTTACCAACAGGCTTTTAGCTCCTGGTTCTAGATCTTTCTGAGGTCCAGCTACAGAACCTTATCTGCCTTCAGTCTTTGTAAGGCATCCCAATGACTTTAATGCTCCCTTTTCTACTTAAGCCAAAAACTTAAAAAAAAAAAAAAAAAAAAAAACTTAGCCCATAAAATAATGTACTACTTAATACTAATGACTGTTTCAAAAGAGCAGAAATCAAGGATTGTAGTTTATTCATGTTGTAAGTATTGCATAAACCTCCTCCCTCATTGGTTTCCTTATCTCTACATTTTCACTTTTTAATCCAACCTAAATGGTACTATTAGACACATCTTTCTTTTACCCTTTATCATTTTTGTTGATGACATAAGCACTGCATGCTTCTTATTAATCTTTCAAATAACAAGAGCTGTTTTTCTAATGTATCAGGTAGGTAATGTCATTTCTCTGTTTAAAAACTAATGGCTCCCTGCTGCTGTTCAAATTCCTGCCATCTTCTAAGTTCAGGCTCCAAACTATCTTTCCATCATCTCCACCACCACATGCACACATTTCAACCAAACACAAATGTCTGATGTCTCCATAAGACCCCAAATCTGTATTTGGCTCAGGGCTGCTTCTACCTGGAACACCTTCCCCTATCATCTTGCTTGAACCTTTCCCCAAAATCCTCTTCCTCACCAAAAGCAAAAATCTGAAAACCTCTTTCTCCCCGCTCTGAATTTCCACAGCAATTTACCTTTTTTCCTTTTTTTATGATTGTACTTGTTCACTATAAATCATGGTTATTTATACATGCTTATTTTCAGATGCTAAACATGTGTGCTTGTGTGTACATATCTATTCCTTAAAGAAATATCCACAAGAAATTCAATTAACATTAATAAATGGATTTTCAACATGTCAAGTGAGACACATTTTATTCATTTTCAAGAGCATGCTTCATGTTATTTATTCAAACCGCTCCAAATTAAAAGGACCAATGAAGAAAAAAAAAGTTTAACTATGAAAAATGGAAAGGGTATGTGATAAGTAACTTGTCACTGCTCTCTCCCCACCAAAACCACCTCTGGCCATAATTATTTTTTCACCTATAAAAAATATAATTACAAAATGATAGACATGAGTTAAGCTTCTAAGTACAATGACATACTACTAACAAGAAATTGAGTCAATTAAGAAGGCAATAAATGTGATTCATCAAGGTATTAAAGGCCCCTCTCCCCAATTTCCCTACATAAACCCAAGCCCATCAGGTCTAAGAATTCTCAACCTGCACAACAGCTCCTTTTGTTGGCATTCATCCCCCCTTAGCTTTCCTATTGGGGTTTGACAGATAATCAAATTCACCCAAGCTCCATAACAGACTTATTTGCTATTATTCCCATCATTGCATATCATATCTATTTCCTAACAGATACTATGACCCAAATGGAGGGTGTTTCCTCACCTATTTTGACTTAGGTGATCAGTAATTGTTTAACAGTTTTGACTGGGTTAATTTTCCTTCTATTCTGTCACTATAAAAACTCAGTCAGGAAAAACCACGTTTTGTACTTCCAAACAGAGATGACTATACTTCAACTTTGTAAGCCCTGTGGGGTTAGAAGTAATTCCTCTGATGATCAGAATGAAACCAATGTTCTCACAATTTATCAATCCATGTTCGTTACATAACATTCCACTGTATGTCATAGTAATAACTTACCTCTTTGAATTACACTTTTTTTTATTTTGTAGTTAAAATTCTTAAAAACACTTCAGTAGCTTTTGTAGAGACTGTGAACAAATCTTTTTCATATGTTTCCTCTCAAGAAGTATTCTGACTTTAGTTGCAGGTGTAATGGAGTGGAGTGTTTGAAGCACTTGATGTGATCAAAGGATGAAGACAGTGTTTTGACATAATGTGAAGTGGAGATTAATTTAGACTACATTGTACCTGAAATAAACTAAATAAAACTGTCAGGGGAAAACTTTTTAAAAGAGTAATTTCTGGCAAATGCAGTACATGATGAAGAAAGGTCGGTATTATCTTATTGAACTCCTTAATGAGCAATGTCTTCTTCTATTAGAAAATCTTTCTGATAATGCATCAGAATTATGGGGTGTTTTTTTAGATTAAAGCATTCTCACTTTCATGTTACTTTATTCAAGCTAATAAGTACTTTCCCTAGTTTTCTAGTAACTAGTAAAAATCATGTATTGCAGCATTTATGGTTTTTAAATTTTTAAGTATTCTTAAACTATGAAACTTCTTTAAATTACTGCCTTGCCAGATCACAAATACAGTAACGTGACTGATACTGACCCTACTCTTTCCTTCACCTATACAACAACACATGCTTCCTATTATTGTTCTTCCTAAATACATTACTTTGGGTCTGTACGGTTCGGTAAACTCTGTGCTGACATTAACAATGTTCTTTGTACATCTTGAACACCAGCAAGAATATAATCTCAAAGCTTTTCAACAACTATAAAATTTTTAAGTTGAAAACTGCAGAGCCCTGGCCAAGTAGCTCAGTTGGTTAGGGCATTGTCTCCATACATCAAGGGCACATACAAACAAATAAGTAAAACAACAAATCAATTGCTCTCTCTCTCAAATCAATAAAATAAAACAAAAAAAGAATATTGAAAATTATGGATTATTTATACATGGATCTTTTGCTAATATAGTTAGCAGTATGTTTTATACCTATAACAATCACTCCTTTAATTATTTAAAAGAAATAACAGGCTGGACAATGCAGGGGGCTAGTCTGTAGTACACCTGCTTCTTATATGACCAACAAGGGACATGCTCCAATGAATATCAGCTCCACTGAGTAATGGCAGCATCAATTCCATAATCATTCTCTGGAGCAAAGTCAGGGAGACAGCCAATCTATACCTAAATAAATAAAATCCGAACCTGGTTTATATCAGGCATTTGGTGAAATAGTTATACACTACTAGATAATAACCTAAAAGGACGTGGGACACAAATATACACAATTTGAAATAAGAAAGAAAAAAATGGATACAGAAAAAATTTAAATCTTGTAAGAAAATAGTCTATAATTCTATGCTAGCACATTGAGGGGAAATGTAAGTTACCAGCATTAACTCAACTAGAGACTGAAAACCCAATCACAATATTGGGGGTGGGGAGAGGAGAAAGTTACCTGTTACCCATTCAAAAAGCTCCAGATTTTTCCCAAAGCTATCTGAACTATGCCATACACAAAGGAGGGACGTTTTCTCAATTCCTTTTACAAAACTAATTTACCATTTTTTAAAGATCTAACAAAAGTCATGTAACCAAACTACAAACCTGATTATGAACCCCAAATTAAGAATTTGCCAATGTGATCCATCATGTAAAATACCCACCCCCCACACACACACCCTTGACAGAGTATGGTTATTCTAGAATTCAAAGATGGAGCCAAATAATGGCCAATTTAACAAGTCAAAAAAATAAAATCCTGATTTTTCTTAATAGTTTATGGAAAGTTGAAATTCAACATCTATTTTATTTAAACAAACTATTTAGTCAAATTGAAATAGATATTTTCTTAACAGTTAAAAACATACAACAGGAATGAAATGCTAACATATTCTACAAAAATGATGATCTTTGAAAACATTATGCTAAGTGAAAGAAGTCAGACAAAAAAGACCACAAATTATAAGATTTCATTTATATGAAATGTCAAGAATAGACATATACTAAAGACAGAATACATTAATGGTTGCTGGAGGGGGTTAAGGGAAATATGATGATGGGGGTAATTGCTAATGAGTATGGGGTTTCTTTTGGGGGGTGACAAAATGTTGTAATTAGTGGTGATGGTTACACAGTGCTGAATCTACTAAAAACCACTGAACTATACATTTTTAAAGGGTGAATCTTGTAAGACTTTTATCTCAATAAAGCTGTTAAAAACACACAGGTATATACAAATCTTAAACTGGTCCACGTTACAAATGTTTTTATGTAAGAATATGATGTCAGTATCTATAAAACGACCTGTATTAAAACTAAGGTAAACCACTAAAAGTATTCCTTCTAAAGTAAAAATTAAAACAAGCATGCCTATTAACACTGTTACTTAAGACTACATAGAAACTGATAGTCAATGCAATTAGGTGAGATAATGAAATGCAAGATGTAATTATTATCTGAAAAAATTACACTTATGTATAATCTACGAAATCCAAGAGACTCAACTGAAAAATACAGTATGAATTTATAGTGTGTTAGTACAAAATCAACATAGTTGAAGGCAAAAGCTTTCTTATATAACACTTAAGAATGGAAAATCTCATTGATAAAAATAATTTAAAAAACTACTGAGATTTTTTTAAAAAGGCAAATACTTATATAATCAATCTTACTTTTGAATATGTTGTATCAGTAGTATCAATTCTCTCTTAATTAAACCTCTACAGTGAATCAAATGCCAATACATTTTTGTTGTAAATCAATTGACCTTATACATGTAGGTCTGCTTTCAGACTCTATTCCATTCCATTGATCAATCTGGCTTTGCATTCACTGTTTTAATCACTATAACTTTATAATAAGCTTTGATATATGGTGGTATAAGTCTCCCAACTTATTTTTCCTAAATTGTGTTTGCTATTCCTGGCCATCTGCATTTCCATATAAATTTGAGAACTCGTCTATCCAAAAAAAGTCCTTTTTAAAATATTCGTATTGAATTTATTGGCATGACATTGGTTAATAAAGTCCTGTTGAGATTTTGATTGGGATTGGACTGAATTTCTACATATCAAAACTGACATCTTTGTAATATTATAATACTTTCAATCAATGAACATATCTCTCCCCATAAATCTAGTTCACTTCTCTTAGTTACGTTTTTACTAAAGGTCTTAATATATTTTGCTGAATTTAGTTCAAGATATTGAATGATCTCTGACCTTATTATAAATTGTAATGGCTTTTAAACTTGATTTTGAGTCCTTTCGTGCTCTCATGTTAATGGCAGGCAGCAGTTGCTGAGTGGGACGCAAATAACCGCTGCCGTACCACACGGGGCACAAGTCTTCCTATGTCTCTCCCTTTCCACTGGCCACCAGTGTTTGCCAAGCATGTCCGTGGTGCCACCCAATCGCTCACAGACTGGCTGGCTCTAGAGGGAGGAGGAGTCAACCAGTTCAGCAAGTACTGCAGCAAACTAAGCCGCTCACCTTGGAGGGCACCATCAATCCGTACCCTTGTACCAATCACATGTTTGGTACAAAAGAGCCCCTTTATGAGAAGGATAGCTCTGCTACAGCCGGATTTCAGCACATGGGGGAATTTGATAAAACTGGAATGAGGACAGTAGAAGGGGTTCTGATTGTACAAGAGCACTGGCTACCCCATGTGTTAACTGCCATAGCTTGGAAAAACTTTCTTCAAACTACCTGGTGGTGAACTAACCCAGGAGAAGTTGTTAAAGGACTAAAATGCTTAATGACAGAGATACTAGTTCATCAAAATGGAGTCCTGCAAAACTGCATCATTGATGACTATATTGGTAACTGATGGAGAACAAATTTTGAACCTCCTGGGTATCCATATACTCCTGCACATACTACAAAACTGAAGGAACATAAGAAGCTGGTTTTGGTTCAACTTCAAGAGAAAGCCTTGTTTCCAGTTCCTAAAAATTACACGCTGGTAGCTGCACCATTATCTGAATTGTATGACATGAACCAGGATACAGACCCATCATTCCTAGTCTCCCTCAGCTTTTGAGCAGGTTCAATTTTATATACAACTGAATTCCTGCACAGTGGAGAAGTAAAAGAAGCTATCTCTACAGCTTCTATGCAGAACACAGCTCTACATAGTACAGAATAAACGTGGTAGAAAAGGGTTTTTGTGTTTTATCTCTTTCACAACCCCCTAAACTGTCACCTGTTTTCTATTGTTTGACTAGTAAGGTTGATATGAAGAACTAAACAGTGGTGTAAACAAATGCATGTTTAATTTGCTTTTGCTTCTTCTACTCATACACTGTTACACATTAAAGAAAGCAGACTTCTAAGAAATAAACAATTTTTAAATTGTTGTTAGTATAGAGAAAAACAATTCATTTCTGCACATCAATGTTCCCCAACTATAATGCAATGAGAAATAAATGTCACAGAACAGAAAAATATCCCATAAATTTTAAAACAAAGTTGTAAATAATTCAATGGGTGACAGAAAAATTATGAAAAAAATCACAATATATTTAGTGCTAAATAAAAATCAATTCATATCAAAATCACTACATCCAGCCCTGGCTAATGTGGCTCAGTGGATTGACTTCCAGCCTGAGAACCAAAGGGTCACCGGTCCAATTCCCAGTCAGAGCACATACCTGGGTTGTAGGCCAGGACCCCAGTTGGGGGTGTGTGACAGGCAACTACACTTGATATTTCTCTCCTTCCCCCTCTCTGTAAAAATAAGTAAATAAAACCTTTACAAAAAAATCACCACACCGTTTATAGTACAGGGGAAGTGTATAGTTTTAAAGGCACATACTACAAGAGTAGAGATTAAATATCAATGAGGTAAACCTCCAACTTAAAATTTTTTAATGTTTTTAAATGCAAATAAAGTAGAAGGAAAGAAGCATTACCAAATGAAAAGAAACAAAGGGGAAATAAGTACTTGAAAAGTCTTAGTAATATAGCCCAAGTTACTGGCAGTCCTGATCACAAATAAAGGAACAAATTAATCAAATTAGATATTTCAAAGTCATTACAGAAACCTGTACCTTATACCAATATATTTGAAAATTTGTATTTTTCTAAAAAATTCATTTTATACAAATAACAAAAAAAATCAAGAAAAGCCAAAAAGACTTACCACCATGAAAGAAAAGTAATAAATCAAAAACCAACTCACAAAAAAGACACCAGGCAGTTTTCACAGGTGAATTCTAACTTTCAAGACATAGATTATCTCTATTAAATACAACTTCTTTCAAAAAGAAGAAATACTCCCCAGCTCATCTTATGAAGTTAGCATAACCTTGTTTGTTATCAAAATAATACAAAGCCTACATGAAAAAGGAAAAGTACATGGTAATAACAAAGGAATGCCAATATTCAGGGAATCCAAAGATAATTTAAAATACAAAATATAAGGCATCCAGTCAAGATGGTAGACTAAAACTAATACAATACTGAATATCAATTGTAATTTTAATTTTTAAAAAAATTTAAAGAGAATTTACTAATGCAATTTATCAGACCAATAGATTAGCAAATGCGCTGAAAAATCAACTCCTGCTCACAATGAAAACTCTAATAAGCAGAAACTATAAATAAATGACACCTATCCCCCTCCAAATAAAACCCACTACGTTATCATACTTAGTGATAAAATACTAGAAGCACTCCATTAAAATACCTAGACCAGGATGCCTGTTTATCAATGCTTTTATTCAACACTATGCTAGAGATGTTAGTGAATGCAATATTAAGAAAAGAAACAAACAGGAGGCAAAAGGAATGGAAAATAAAGCTTCATTATTCACACACCACTACTCAGAAAATATAGAAGAATTATAAAGTATTACTACTCCCGCATTTCATTGATTCTAAAGATATCATTTGTAAATTGCATTCTTATTTTAGATACAACTAAGAAAAAACATTGCCAATTAAAGTGATGCTATACTTCATCTAAAATTTTCATTTTACAGAGATAATTCTTTTAGACTTAATTAGATATTTTTTATCATATCTTGTACATATATAGAAAGAAAAAAAGAAGCAAAAGAAATCGGTGGGGTACTCCTAAAACTTCACATTCAGGGTCCTACTACGGATTACTTTTTACTCAAAGCTATTCAATCTTTCCTAACAATATTGCCCTCTGCCAAGAGTGTTGGTGATGAAGCATTTCTTAAAATGTTCCATCATCATCTTTGGGATTTTCTTTTTGGTCAGACACCCACTTCGCCATTTCTTCTCCCTTCAGTTGTATTGTTTGGTATGAAATAACAGAACAATGAGCCCTGGCTGGTGTGGCTCAGTGGACTGAGTGCCGGCCTGCAAACCAAAGGGTCACCAGTTCGATTCCCAGTTACGGCACATGCCTTGGTTGCCAGCCATGTCCCCGATGGGGGGGACGCATGAGAGGCAACTACACATTGATGTTTTTCTCCCTTTCAGAAATTTCTCTTTCCCTCCCTGCATCTCTAAAAATAAGTAAACTAAATCTTTAAAATTAAAAAATAATAGAAATAACAGAACAATGCACATACTCACTTAAGTGATGACAAAATGAAGAGCCTTAACCAAGTTTGTTCATGCATAGGCGATAACTATATCATAACTGCTGTCTGAACAATACTGATTATAAGACACCATCAATTCAAGATCTATTTTTATTTCAGAGATGTTAAAATGTAAGGGGGGAAGTGCATCTCAGAATCTATGAGATACAGTTAATATGAGAGTTCAGCAAGGTTAATGTCAATACATTTAAGTCCACAACGTTCCCTATACGTCAGTGATAACTAAACAGAAATAACTAAAGGAACATCCTATTCATGACAACAAAAACTACACAGTATCTTGCAAAAATTTAACGATAGTTGTGCAAGAGCTTTTCTAAAAAGCAGTAGAGTATGCTCAGATTCAAATCCTAGCTCCACTACTTAGCATGTATCTATCTGTATCTATATATTTATTCTATAAATTTGATGCAAATACAAGAAAAATCCAACAGTTTTGCATAAAAATTGACAAACTGACCCAAAAATAAAGGAAGTTTTTAAAGCCTGACCAAAAAAACATATTGAGGTTTAACTATAAAATTATCAATATTAAATCAGAGTGGTATAGTACGTATACTCAACCAATGAAACTAGAAAAGAGAAACTAGAAACAGATATGTGTATGTGAGAATATGATAAACCTCAGGAGTTGCATTATAAATCAGAGGGGAGAAAGGCTGAACTACTCGGCAAATCCACATTAAAAAGATAAAATTAGATCCCTACATCATACAATAGAGAAAAAAGTTCCAGATGAATTAATGACCTAAATATGATAAAAGCACAGTATTGTTATAACCTTGGGGTAAGGAAAAAAACATAAGCCATAAATGAAAAAAACTGAGAAAAATGACTACCTTCACACTGAGAAGCCCTACACACACACACACACACACACACACACACACACACTCCATAAATAAAGCTAAAAAAATAAGCCACAGACTAGGAGATGGTATTTTCAGTGTATATAACTATAAATCATTAGTATTCAGAATATAAAAATATCCATAAGCCAATGAGAAAAAGGCAACAATCCAACAGAAAAATGGACCAAAGGGAAAAGCTCACCCTCACAAGTAATCTAAGAAACACAAAATGAAATCAGCCATGAGATACCATTTATACCCAACAGATTGGAAAACATGAAGTGCAGATGTAAAATATAAAGTAATGCTACCCTTCTCACTAATTTTTTGAAAAGTTTTTTTAAAGTAAGTTATTTATGTTCATATACAGTGGGCTTACTATTTTTTATGAATTTACAAAGATTTTTAAATGTCTCATTTAATTTCTAATGTAAACATCTATAGGTAGAACCCACATGAACAAAAACTCTTTGAGGATCTCAGTCTTAAGACTGTGAAGGGGTCCTGAGACCAAGAAGTTTGAAAACCTGGTACATACATATTGAGACAGTGGTTACTTCTGGCAAAGACAAGACAAAAAATGGAATGAGGGGCATTCTTCACATGGATTTATGAGATTTTCTTTCTTTAAACAAACAAAAATGTTATGAAGCAAATATATAATACTAAGATCTGTTAAATCTGGGTAATACTCGCTTCTCTGAAATATTTGTAATTTGATACTTGTAATTCTGAAATATTTCATAACTTAAAGTAGACCTCCCTTTGAGTAAATATAGTTAAAAGATACTTGGATTTTATAAAACATTGTTTGGAAAAATAATTTTCACAGGAGTAAAAATACACTGGCTATATTAACCTCAAACAGATAAGCAAGCAGTAAAAGTGGGTAGGGGTTACTCAACTCATGTAGTATACCCTTGGTCAACTGACTAGATGCTTGAATAGTTGAAAACTATTCAAATACATAAAACTCTGCACCCAATAACTGAAATAATTGTTTTCAGAGATAATGACCACATGCCAGGCACTGCTTAGAGACAAGAATAAAACTGTTTCTACCTTCCGTGCTTAGAAAAGATGGCAAAAATATAAACACAGTTAAAATATAATAGACTAAATGCTAAGTTAAAGCTGTCCACATTGCTATATAAGACAGAGAAGAAAGAATGAGCCTGGGAAACATAATGATGCCATTAAGAGAAAGCAAGCTAGAAGCAGCTGTCGTTTTAGGGACTCTGGGTTAAAAAAAATTTTTTCCCAATAAATAGTTTTGGGCATCTACTTACTATGTGTCAGACAAATTTGCTTTCAGCCACGTTGAGACAATCGGACACCTGGGTGAAGTTGGTCAGTAGGCAGCTGAAAATGCTAGAGAAACTAAAAGAGAGGATGGGCATGGTATGAAACACAGAAACCGGGGAAGATTTGAGAAAAGAGGATGGAGGACTGGCCCTGAGAGAAGACAGAGAAGGCACAGAGTTTCTGAAACACAGGATATTTTTATGACACACCCGGTGACATGCTGGGAACAGTTACTCAATTTAGGAATAAGTAGGATGAAAAGAAATAAAAGTACTGGAGAAAGAAAAAAGACAGGTGAGGTTTTCCGAACGATGTGCAAACCTAAGAATGCTGATAAGGGGAGGGACAGGCACCAGCGGAGACAGAGGGCAATGATGCAATCGGCAGATTCACTGACTGAGCTCTGTCCTTTGGGACGGGTGGGGTACACAAGCAGAGCAGCTGGGCCTGAAGAAGGCCAATTCTTCCTGCAGCGAAAAACAGGAGGGAAGAAAGCCGAGGTAGAGGCAGAGGAAGAACATGACGTGGAAGGAAGAAAATGCAAATGCTTAGATCAGATGATCATCTATGCTTCTGACTTAAATAAAAGATTAGGTAGGTAATCTCTGCTAAAGCTGAGGGTTTCAAGGGCGGGTTGAGGAGTTTAAGAGTAAAAAAATCTGGAATCTCCAGTGCACACACAGATAATAAAGTCAAGGCCATCAGTGACAATACAAATACAGATGGATTAGAAAGAAAGCATTTACAAAAAGCAACGTGGAAAAAAACTGTTTTGATGTATTGTGAGCATGTTTTTTAAAAAGGAAACTTGCATCTATCTGAAACACACACATAACTTAAAAACTAACACCTCATTTACTCAAGATGATAGGGAAATAAGGTTTTCTTTCCTCCAGTCAGTTTTCCAGATCAAGACCCACCCTTTCACGCAAAGAACATTTTATCTGTAACTGTTTGGTGTAGAAATCCTTCTAAACTATGCACTTCCCTGTCTTCTTTGTTATACAACTTGAGTTTAACAATCTTTACCTTGAACGTCCACTCTTGCTGTAGTAAAACATCTACTAATGCTACACTGTGTGTGCATCGACACAATTCTCTTTTCTTTGAGCTTTCCTATGTCTTTTCCAGCTGACAAGATAGAAAGCAACTGGTTCTTCTAAGTGTACGTTTATTCATACCACCTCGACAACACAGTCTGCCTTAGCAATGTGGTTGCAGTGGGCCTCCTAACAATGCACTGTATCTTAAACGTCTCTAAACCGTGGCCCTTTATGACAGCCATGAGAATCTCCATTTCCCTCCTGTCCTCTCCTGGAGCGTAAATGCTCTGACCTGTCACAGTCTAGAAATGAATACTGTGAATACTTATGTTTTATATCATAAAATGATAGGACACACATTCCCCACATGCAGATCTTTAACAGTGAGAGATTAATCAGAACATGAGGAGGCTTTGCTTAGCAAACACCCCTAGTTATTCTCTCAAACAAAAAGTTGGTTACTCTCAACAGGGGGAAGAACACAGGTTGCAAAGGACCATGTGAAGACCGCTGCCTTTTTAGTAACCGGCTCTTCTAACCTACTTCTCAAACGTGACTTCCTAAAAAATTACCACGAAGAAAACTTACAGGTTCATTCCTCATTTTAGTCAACTAATCCACGGCATTAGTCCTCTATTTTTCACTTGGTGAACGAAAAGTTAGAAACCCCTCCCTATTTGTTTACTAGAGAAATTATAATAACTGAACAAAAGGTTATCTGGAGTAAGTTAGGATAGAAAAAAGGAGCAGCTATCTACCTAGTATATACAGATCATTGAAAGAGTAGCAAAATTGACTTAACTTCTGAACATTCTTCATCATCATTCCAGTAGTGAAAACACTAATCAGCTTACTACTCTCATTATTTCTCAACTTTGAAACTTTTCCCAGTCTAATGGAACTAAGCAAATATAAAGTCCAGCTCAGGTGGGTCCTGACCTCGCTAATTGAGGGCTCCCCAGACTTCCCCATTGAGTATAAGCCTTTCAACCTGGCAAACAAGCTCTTCCATCTACCTTTTCTGGCCAGAATTCCCACCTCTCCCCGACCTACACCACCTACTCCAGACAAACTGTAAATGCTTACTGTTTTCCAAAGAACGTTCAACCTTGAAATGCCCTTTCCCCACCTCCACCACTGCCCAAGAAAGTCCTACCCATCCTTCGGACCTCAAAATGTCAGGAACACTCCCCTGATGCTCCAAAAGGAAAACTTGCCTTCCTCTGGAACCTCAGTAATTTGTTGTACTTTTCTCGCAGCACTTCACCTCGTCTCATCTACCACTAAACAACCAACTTCTTGCAGCCACACTGCATTACAAGAGCCGTTTTAATCGTTCTTAGCACCCAAAACAATGCACTGCTAACACTGGGCTGCGAGTTTACAGTTGTTGTACAGTACGCAATCAAAAGTACTCTAAGGGATGGCATTAAACCTTCGAATTTTTCAAATCAAATAAAGAATCCTAAATACCACGACAAAAAATATGCACCACATTATGTTATCCTTCAATAAGAAAATTTAGAACTTTCTGCCCGTTCCTTACTCCAAAAAAAAGTAAATACTACCAACAGATCATAATAGCTTAAATGCACCTTTTCAAGAAAGTTGTTTCCAAATAAATGGGCTCAAACGACTCCTTCAAAATGTTATTCCTCCGTTTCTGTGCTCTGCAATTTGCATTTTTTCCCTATTGGATAAAAGGGTCCTGAGAACTTCTTTCCTATCAAATTGTATTTCTATTGCTTTATTTAGACACGGGAGAAGGCAATGATTGGTGGAAAACAACCGCATCGAGGGCACCCTAACAGCCACGTATGACTTTGCTTGACTAATAACATGGCTTGAGGTGCCCCTTGCCGCGATGAGCCCAGATGTTTGGGCTGCCAACCACCCCGACCGGCCTCGGGTGGCTAAAAGAGCGAGGTAACGGCGCGGGGCTGGGGGCGCTAAGGGACGAGATGGCCAAGCGCCCGGCAGGCGATGATGGCTGCCTGCCGCAGCTCAGTTGAAATGCAGCGGAAGCAACAGCCCATCACGGGGCTGAGCGAAGCAGGGCAGGAAGGTGGCGCTGCCGCCGAGAGCTTGGAGCCCATCATGGCGGCAAGGGCAATGGCCGCCGTGGGGAGCGAGCACGCCCCCTCCGCGCGTACACGCTGCCGTGGCGAGCCTCCGAGGCCCGTCACCGGAGCCGCCGCCTCCGCCGTAGCCGCCGCAGCCCGCTCTCCGACCCCCCCTCACGGGCTGTAGCGGAATTTTCTCTTCCGACACCGCCTTCAAGATGGCGGCTCCCCCTCCCGGCAACCCCTTCAATCGTCCCCTGCAGCAGGCGCCGAGCCGTCGCCATCTTGTCCCCCGTCCCTCCCCCCCTCGCCAATATTTACATAGCGAAAATCGGCCCGGTCGGCCTGCGGCCTTCACCTCACGCCTGCAGCCTTAGCCACCTGGCCAGGCCTCGCCCTCGCGCAGTGCCACGGGCCGGCCGCGGCGTCGACCTGAGGCCCTTCCACCGCCTCCCGGGCCACCGGGCGACCCTCCCCCAATCCCCGCCCGTTCACTGAGCGCGCCTCCGCCGCCGCTCGGGGCAGCTGGGCTCCTCCCCGGGCCTAACTGCGGCCTCCTCGGGGCCTGCTCGGCGCCACACGCCACGCCGCCTGGCCTAGCACGGAAGGGCGCCTCGCGGGCCGCCGACCAGGCCGGGACCAGGCCGATGCACGCACGCTAGGCCCCGCGGCCGCGGCGACACCCGGAACTCACCGAACGGGCGGGCGGCGACGGTGGCGGGTGCTGCAGGCCGGCCTTTCTCTGGAGCACTGGGCCGGGCTCCGGCTGGTGGGGCGGGCGGAGGGAGGGAGGAGGGGCCGAGCTCGGAGCTGACAAAAAGCGGCCCAGCTCCCCGGCACGGGCCCGCCGTCAGCACGTCACGTCACCGCCCGGGAGAGAGACCCAGGAAAATGCGGAAGGGTACATAGGCCCCCTCCTCCGCCCGGTGGGTCCCCCTGGATCCCTGGGTCGGCGCCGCTTACGCCCCGCTACCGGGGAACCCTGTGGCCTCGCTGCGGAGGGGTCTCCGGCGGCCCGAGTCACCGTGACAGCGCCCCCCTTCTTTCCACCTCCGCGCTCCCGCCCGTCGCCGCCGCCACACACGCGCGGCTACCACCGCCTCGGCCGTAAAGCCCGCGCGGGGCCCGACCCGGCCGGGCCGCCCCCCACCATCTCCCGTTGGGCCGCGGCCGCCCCCCGGGCCCTCCCCGGAGACCTACCGCCTGTCCTCGCCGTTCTGGCCCAGGCGCCTGCTTGAGTTGTTTGCAGGCCCTCAGACCCCCGCCTGCAGTAAATGTGTTTTCTTCATCCCCGTGGCTGGAGAAGATAAATTTAGCAACCCCCGCCGTCCCCTGCTTTCGCTTAAGGAAAAAAAAAAAAATCTTTGAAATAAAATGAAAATAGCTTGCCAGTCTAAGTGGGTATGTGGGCAAGAGGAGGGGGAGAAGGGTGATCCTAGAGCAACTACCAAACCATTTATTATTATTTTTTAAATAAGCATTCGGCCAGAAAGCCTAACTGATTTTATTAGTTTGCGGGGGCGGGAAAAAAATGAGGAAAAGGGTTACATTTTGAAACTGGTTTCGCACATCGCACAGAACAGGAATTTTTAACGTATATTTTCTATATACCTACATTTCAGAATTTGGGAGCCTAAGAAATGGAAGTCTTGTGTAATTGTTTCATAAAATATCAATTTTTCACATTCTCATAGAGAGGTTGAATTGGGTATGGCTGGTTTTTACAAACTACTTAAGCCTCTTAAAGTTTAAAAAGACTGAGAGAAAGGAAAATACGTATTTGATTACACAAAGCATTTATCAACCCCAAAATGCGCATTTCGCGTTTCATTAGTTTAAATTTTTAGGCTCTTTCCATACTGAACTTGGGACTCAAACTACGTTTGAAAGTTACTTGTTAAATGGTAAATAGTGTGGTCTTTAACCAGGAAGGCGTGCTTTATTCTTCAGTTCCCTAAATGTTAGATAAAAACACTTTAAACAGTACAGAACATACAAGTTTTAAAGCAAATAGCACACTGGTGTGAAATGTTTTTAAATTCAAAAGCCATATATTTTACTTGCCTGTCATAACTTTTTAAAGATCTCAAATGCAAGCTGCCCTTTCCCTCAGACATCTTACAAACCAAAGGTACAATAAGAAGAAATCTCCAATAATGTACTAGATAGTAATTTTCCTCTCAAGGCTTCAGGTCTGATTTTTTTCTTCAAGCAATTAAATTTCCTTACCAAAATGATAAATGACAACGTCTTCATCATTTATAGAAAACCCCATCAGGCTATGATATAGACTTTACTCATGGAAACATAACGGAGAAAAAATGAGAACTAGCTTGTATACTCACAGTAATAATAATTTTAAAAAATTGATTATCAGCATTGAAGTACTTAACAAGAGCGTCTGTTGAATGGTATGGTATGTCAAGAAGAGGATCTCATCATCCATGAACACAAAAACCTAATGTCAGCATTCTTGTTAGTTCTCCCATAATTACCATCAAATACTAATAAGTCCACCAGTATAAAGCACTTAAGAAAAGTGTCAAGGAACACAAATGAAAAAAAAAAAATTTCCCTTAACTTAAAAGACCAGAAGTAGTTTCGCTACTTTTAAAGAGCGGTTTGCCATTACTTTTCATGCATAAAGACTGTTAACTTTGATGGGAAACAAGGAAAGGAAAGCCTATTTCTATTAATTACATTAGATAAACTTTTACTGAAGGCCAACAAAAATTATTCTGTAGATCATTATACAAATGAGGTCAACTATACCTTTTTTCTTTTTTGAGTTTTCAAAAAATGGAAAGTAACGTCTTTAACTCCATTTATGACAGGCTATAAAGAGCAGTTTACGATAAAAATCATTTTACTAGAAATACCCTTAATACAACGTACTTATGATAAGTGAAGGCGCAAAGGAAGCGTGAACAGCAGAGATCAGAAATCATTCCATGTTATGATAAAATATAAAATATAGTATATGAAAATATTCACAATAGGACCTTGAAAACACCTAAGATCACTGAAAGCATTTGGTAATGGAAGCACTGGGTGGTTAACCCGACACCTTGCACTTAAAGGACCTGCTACAACCTATCTTGCGTTGATGTTTTGTTCATTGTTTTGGTATTAAGGACCCATAGAATTCTGGGCACAGGGAATGGAAAGATGTGGTGCTTGCCCTTGGGGAACTCGGAATAAGGAGGTTACCTGTAGCAGAATAAAAACATTCTTAAGTGCTTTCATTTTCTCAAATAACCACAATAAAGGGAAATTTGATTTAAGGAGATTGAGAGCAGAACATTTCAAAGCATATGCTATGAATACAAAATAGATGGTTTCAAAGCAATCAAAGGGATTTTGGTTATGTGCTAAAATTTATTTGTTCCTTCACAGCTGTTAATGTATATCGGATAGTTAAAAGCACCTACTCAAGGTTTTGACAGTGTTTTAGTAACTTAACTAAAAATCCCTGACATGTTTATAGGTCCTTGAGCCAGAAATAATACAAGACCTTTCAATCATTTTCCAGAGAAAGATTAGTCAGAAAAGAAGCTGTTAAAAAAAAAGAAAAAGAAGAAAATGCTATTTGATTTTCACTCCACATCACTGACTACTGGAAGTCCAAATAGGAGACAATAAATTATCAGTTTATGAGAAAATACAGACCTTGAAAAATGCTGTGATAATTGATTGTTTTATATCCCAAAGGTTAAAAAATACTTTCCCCTAGAAATGCCCCAGTTTTATTGAACTAAGCACATCCTATAAAAATTAACCGTTTATCTGATACTTGATACCTAAGTCATCTTCTATGTGCTTATCTTAACATGAGCAAGTTGTATCCTGTTGGAATTCAGCTGGCTATAATTAACGCCAAGTAAGAATTTTTAATTTGAGTCCCAAGGGAAATGATTTTAAAATAAACAATGACTGACAATTAGGTGACTTTCAAACAGTATTTTTCACATGAGTCATTAGTTGAATAAGACATTGTTTAATTCCTGAAAATCATCAACAGCCAAATTCTACTTCATGTATTATAAATCACAGGATACAGCAAACAAACTAGCTCCACTGAAGATGTAAAAAGCAATATGTGACACTTAGAAACAATGACCAGTAATAATGAGCACACTGGGTGGCCAAACTGTTGCCTCTATGTACAATTTTCCACTAGAGGAACCACGGTTCTGGAAGAAATGATTGATTCCTGGGCTGCAGCCAAAAGGTACTAGGTGAACCAGGAATATCTCCTCATAACAGAAAGCTTACTGGGAGTGTGTCAAAATGTCTCAGGAGCCAATTTAAAGAGGTTCCAGTTGGCTAAAGATTTAAAAATTTGAATGTCAAAAGAATAATTGCTATGGATTGAAATGCATCAAGTAGGTTGGTGAGTTTATAATGGGATTTTTAAAAATGATAAACTAGTGGTGATGGTTGCACAGCTTTGTGAATATACTAGAAACTAGTCAAGTGTATATATACCTCAGAAGGGTGAATTTTATGGCATGTGAATTATATCTTGATATTTTTTAAATTATCACCTTTGGAGAATGCTAGAGAACCAACTCATTATTTTGAAAACTAGTAAATGGAATGATCAGGCACATATCCTGTACGAACTGTTCCTCACGCTAAACAAATAGTTGATGAAGGGATTTTTCATTTAGTAGGAGTATTTCAACTAATATATGAAGGCTTGATAGAGTTAGAGTACCACCATTTTGCAATCCCTAATGAATCAGTGGATCTAGACAACGATCATCCATGGCTGCTAAACAGAGTGACAACCAGACATATGCCTCAGGATGTAAATACACAATACCACTAGCCAAAGACATCAAATCTGAACCTGATCAAACCTCTAGCTCTAACTGCCAATTTGCAGGAAATACAGGGGACAGAGAAGCATATCAATGAAACCACAGGGATGCAATCAACTAAATCAAAATAGTGGGAAACTTTGGGCTCTGCTTTTTTCAACAAATAAAAAAAATTGGAGGGGAAACCAACAAATGAAAAAAGACTTAAAAGACATAATCAGTTGCTGTATATGAACTTAGTCTCAATCTTGATTCAAACAAGTGTGAAAAACAAAACAGACAATTGAAGAAATGTGAACACTGACTACATTGTTGTCAACATTGATAAGATAGATGCTGGAATAAACAAATTATTGTTAATAGTTTAGGTGTGATCATTGTGTGATTATATCTTTAAAAGAGTCCTTATCTTTTAGAGATACATTACCAAATTATTTGCAGATAAATTGATTCAGGTAAATGATAAAATTCTGTAGCACAAACACCTGCCTGCACTGCTGCTAGAAAGACAAAGACAAGGCTCAGAGACGGCCTTCAAAATAATAAGGGAGAGTGAAGACAGAAGAAGGTTTGAGGATGCGGTGTGTGGGGAATATAAATGAAATAAGGCTAGCCATGAGCAGGCAATTGTTGGAGCTCGATGATAGGCATTTAAGGGATTGATGTATTATTCTCTTTGTGTATATATTTGAGATTTTCATTTTTTTAATTTTTTATTGACTTTAGTAGGGTGGCATTGGTTAATAAAATTATATAGATTTCACATGTGCAATTCTATAATACGTCATCTGTATTTTGTATTGTGTGCAACCACCCTGAGTCAAGTCTCCTTCCATCACCATTTATCTCCCCACCCCTCTGTCCCTCTGGTTGTATATTTGAAATTTTCCATAGCAAGTTAAAAAAACAAACAACAGGCCCTGGCCAGATAGCTCAGTTGGTTAGAGGGTCATTCAATATGCCAAGGTTTCCCCTGTCAGGGCAGATACAAGAATCAACCAATGAATGCATAAATAAGTGGAACAAGAAATCAATGTCTCTCTCTCCCCCCCCTCCCTTTACCTCTCCCCCTCCCCAGCCTCTCTCTCTCTCAAATCAATAAAGAAAAAAAATGTTAAATACAAAACAGCCCTGGCTGCTGTGGCTCAGTGGATTGGGTGCCAGCCTGCAAACTAAAAGCTTGCTGGTTCAATTCCCAGTCAGGGCATGTGCCTGGGCTGCAGGCCAGGTCTCCAGTTGGGGGTGTGCGAGAGGCAACCAATCACTCACACATAGATGTTTCTCTCCCTCCCTTCCCCTCTCTCTAAAAGTAAATAAATAAAATCTTTAAAATAAAAAGATAATAAAAAGTAAAAAACAAACAACAATAAGCATCACAGACAAAAACACCTTCAAATTCAAAGAATCTTTAGAGTGGGGCCAGCACTGTAAATATTAGTTGCTTCCTTTCTCACTTTTCTGTGGACCATAACTTGTAACACCACTTCTTTTCAAAACAATTAGTATAATTAAGCAATGAAATCAATAAAACTAGACCGCTTATGATTAAGAAAACTGCAATGGTTTTCAAACTTGCAAGGGAATACCTTGCTAAAGGGGCAGATTCTTGGGCCTCAATTCCTATAAATTCTGATTTTTAGTACGTCTAGGATAAAGCTCAGGAATCTGCAATTGAACCAGGAGCCCAGGTGATACATAGACAAGTGAGCACACATCAATGATACTATAAGAAACATTAGTACATCCTGGTAAATTCCTCTTTGCCCATATTTATAAGAGTTTCTCTTGGAGTATAAAGAAGTAAAATCACTGGATAGGTCACATTTTCAATATTACTCTCCAAAATGATTATACACACATTTTAATACATGACTAATATACATTCCCTGCAGCAGAAGAGAATTCCCAACTCCCCATTCTTAGCCAATTCTCGATGTGTTCATACTTATTATTTTTTTGCCAAGAACATAACTATCTTACAGAATGACCTTTCAGTTAGCAACATTTGTTATAGCAGCTCTCGGAAATTCCACCTTTTGAACAAAGACTCTTTTTAATGACTTGTTATTATCCTAATTATTTTCATCAATATAATAACTTTTCACCCCAAAATAGTTATATGAATATGTATGTTCAAAGGAGTGATAATTAAACATTATAGTTTAAGGCAAAAATGTTCTTACCAATGACAGAACATAAGAATTCCTTGTCAGAGAATCTCATGTGGAATAAATTGGAATTGTGCTCTGTGTTTACATGAACCACAAATGGTTTTTACTTGTTTTTGCATACAGACATCAAGCAAACAGAAACCACTCAAACTGAGAGAGCAAAACAGGAAGAAGCAGCTGGCAGAAATGTGGAAAGTTTCATAATTCTCAAAAAGGTGAGGCAAGCCAAAGACACAGCAGGAATCTGACCAAGTAAAATTAAGGTTTCTATAAAGGTCGAGCTGTGCGCATGACTCCTAGGTGCCCTGGCTACAGAACCCCCTTTATGGTCATAACATTATATTGAGGGAAAATTCACATGAAAATGAGGTACGTAGTAAGGTGTCAGAGCATTACATGATCTGGTCTGGTGAGGAGTTTGGGAAGGTTTTTGCTGAAAAGAATGATTTCATGAGTAGCCTTCTCCCCACCCCAAAATGGATTATGAAGAAAAGATTGAAACTGAACCTGAGCTTCTCAAACTTCAATGGAGATGCTGTGAAAAGGCTCCTTCTGGTGCAGGATGGGGCCCAAGGGCCGGCATTTCCAACGAGCTCCAGGGAGATGCTGAAGACCAGGGCTCTCTGGGACCCTGCAGGGCTCCGACTTGGCTCCTCACTCTGACTCTGCGTGAAGTCTGTCACTGAGAAATTCTGTAGTGCAAACACCTGCCCGCACTGCTGCTAGAAAGACAGTGGGATGGGCACACGGCAGAAACCCATTTCCTCTGAAACTCTCCATCCAGGGGAGGAGCTGGGTTTTGTATCAGCCAGGGACTTAGAGTCCTCCCATGGGCATGATATGGCCCAGGAGGGCTGGGGGAGGTTCAAGGCGTCAGCAGCTCTGGGCATCGGTACTGTGTCACCCACGTCCGTGCCCCCAGGAACTCGATGTTCAGAGGCGGAGACAGAGAATGACACAGAGCAGACACTGAACAACAAATTACAGGTGCGTGATGTTCCTGGCCCAGAGACACAGATGAAAGATCTTTCAGAATAAGGTTTTCCTAAGCCTGAGGGAGATCTCTATGTGTAGACTCAAAGAACTTACCCCATTTCAGGGAGAATTGCCTATCTACCCACAAACGCATTTGGCAACAAGTTTTAGCTACAATAGAAAAACACCTGCTATCATCAAGACAGCAGAAAACAAATCATCATTTGTTCTGCACACTATTCCGTGCTTTACAGAAATTCTCTCATTTACACCTCACAGCATTCCAACAAAGGGTGGTACTGGCCTTCAAGTTGACCAGATTCAGGAATTCAAATCATGTTGACAGGCTTCCTCCAGACACGACACCGGCAACCCCGCCCCCACCCCAGGCCCCGCCGGGCTCACATTATCCTAGCTCAGTAACCCCAGGAGAAAGAGACCAGGGGTCTCTCTCCTGGTCTCACCCTACCAGGGCTCCAGCCATGTGTATGCCATGTGCTCACCCTTGGATCCATCACACTGACCAAGAGAATGGACTTAAGATAATTGGCCAGGGGCTGAGGTACTATGATTAGAAATCCCACCAGAATTAAAAGGGTGGAGTGAGAAAAAATAAACGAATAAAGAGAGGTTTGGCCAACAAATGCAAAAGGTCCTCGAGGGGACGGTCTATGAGTTGCCCCACTGTACAGATGAGGACAGTGAGGGTGAGAGAGGCCAAGTAACTTGCCCAAGGTCGCCCCTCCAGTACACGTCACTCGGCCAGGGTGCAAACCAAGGCGGTCCGACCAGAGCTCTTAACCACTGTGCTACAAGGCAACGAAGTCAGTTTGGTTTCAGACTTCTCTGCAGCAACAGCTTTTGGAAGAAAATGCAGCAACAGCTAGACTTTTTAGAGAAAAAAGACTGTACCCAAAGAGTCTTCCACTCGGCCAAACTGTCTTTCACACTATAGCTAACAAATATTAAACATGCACCCTGTGACAGGCACTGTTGTAAGTTCTAAGAGGACCTCTGCACTGCTACACCTGAGCTGGGGGAGGGGAGGCCGGTTTCCTGATTCTCCCAGAGTGACACATCTATTTTACAAGAGGGGAACTGGGAAGGTATAATCTCCCAGGGTCTTCTCTTACTGTTCCTGATATGGAACCCCCTACCCTGTGAGGAAGCTGGAGCAGGGGTGACTGGAACCCAGTTCCACAGCCTACCACCGAGTACTAGAGTTTTTGTCCTATTGTGGAGACTGGGCCGGGAGCTAGCTCCAGTCCTCTGCCATGCATCTGCCTGGGTGCAGCTTCTGCAGCACAGGGCTGATGAGAAATGGGAGATGCTGCCGGCTTGCCCTTCCTTGGAGTGAAAGCATAGTCTGAGGCTGGGAGCTGGGAGGAAAGGGAGCCCCATCTTCTTGGCTGCATCTTCCAAGAATAGAGTTTCGATCACACTGAGCTGGGGAGTGGGAGGCAGTTCGCGGCTCAAATGCCACAGATTCCCGTTGTTCTTACTACGGTTTAGCAGGAAACTTTCTTGAATAAATGTTTCTATTTGCAGTATGTCCTTGGGACAAATTCCAAAGACATTAAACGGTTGGGTTTTTTAAATAGTTTTCACCAGTTAAATGGTTCTTTCACTGGAGAGAGTGTCTACTAACCTCCTCACCCCACTGTTTTGGAAGTCGGTTGCCTCAATCAGGTTTTTTTTTCCTAAGGTAAAAAAGGAGTTTGTTTGGTAGTATTTTAAACTCATGATTCAAACATATTCCATGAGTTTTAATCCACTGCAATTAATTTTATTGGTGCTCAAATTATCCTAACTACAGCTAATTGGAACTTCTTTAAGTTGGCTCCTGAGTCCTTTGGACATGACCCTGGCAGTGGCTCACAGCTTTCTGGCTAATAAAATACTATGTACATTACTTCCCCCAAACAGAAGAAGAACTTAAAGGTCACACTTAGCAGGATCAAAAAGAGTTATATAGTCCTTCCAAAGAAACAAATATGGTAAAAGCAAACAGTTAAAAGGGAAAAAACAAATTAAAACTCATAAAACAGATAAAAATAAGGAAACATTAAAAATAGCATAGAAAAATATGACATAAATAATGAAACAAATGTATTAGTGATCATGATAAATATAAATGAAATCTACTCCCTTATTAAAAATTAAGATTCACGAATTAAATTAAGAACTCAACCTTGCCCTGGCCAGTGTGGCTCAGTTAGCTGGAGCATTGTCCTGTACACTAAATCGATGTTTCTCACATTGATGTCTTTCCCTCTCTCTCTCTCTCTCTCTCTCTCTCCTTTCTTCTCCCTTTAAAATCACTAAACATATTTTTAAAAATTTAAAAAGAATTCAATCTTGCTATTTTGGACAACATGGACGGCCTAGAGAGTATTATGTTAAGTAAAATAAGTTGGATACAAAAAACAAAAACAAAACAAATAAGTCAGATAGAGAAAGACAAATACCATATGATTTCACTTACATGTGCAATCTGAAAAACAAATGAACAAACAAAACAGAAATAAACTCATAGATATAGAGAACAAACTGATGGTTGCCAGAAGGGAGGGAAGAGGGGGTGTTGTGCAGAAAAGGGGAAGAGATTAAGAAGTACAAATTTCCAATTATAAAATAGGTCATGAGGATGTAAGGTACATTATCGGGAATAGAGTAAATAATATTGTAATAACTATGTACAGGGACAGATGGGTGCCATACTCATTGTGGTGATCACTTTGTAAGGTATATAATCACTATGTTGTACACCTGAAACTAATATAACATTGTATGTATGTCAACTGTACTTAAAAAATTTAAAAAGTAAAATTTAAAATCTCAATTTCATATTATTTAAATGAAGCACAAAACAAAACAAGATTAAGGTAAAGGAAAGGGGAGTATATAAAACAAACAGATTAAGAGAAATAAAAAATGAAAATAATGAACATCAGTAGAATTTGACATTAAAAAGTGACATTGAAATTTATAAAGCCAATATATGAAGGGTGAAGAATCATTTAATAATCTGAGTAATAAATCTTGCTTACTAAACAATACACCTTTTTTCCTTCCTGCCCATGCAACATTTACAAGAATGGAATATATATAGCTGCGCTAACAGTGGCCCCTGTACAAGGTTCAGTTGCTGAAGAAGACTCACAGGACCCAAAAGGTCAAAGCTTTCAAACACGCAGTTTATTACAGGGAACAGACACACTATAGCAAGAGCCTGAAAATGAGAATAAACGTCACAGCAGATGACTCACAGTGGGAGTCTGGAGAGGCCATGTGCAGGCTCCGTGTCTCTTCCCTGCCCCCACCCTAGAATCAGCCATTTCATTAAGGATCCCTGGCTCCATTTATTAGAGAATAGCATTTAGAAACAAAGATCTGGATGTGTGCTCATTGCTGCTGAGGTGTCGCTGCTTCTAGGCCATCTCAGCAGTCAGAGCCAGGCAATATACCTAAGTATACTACCCCACATATACATGCATACCTAAATTTCTGTATCTACCAACTAGAGTATAGTATTTGTGTACAGTTCATTTTGTCACTAGCCTTACATTATCAAATCAAAACACTTTCTTTTTTTATTTAGGTAGAATTGACATATAACATTATATTAATTTTAGGTGTGCAATATAATAATTTGATAGCTGTATATATTGTGAAAATTAGCATCACAATAAGTCTAGTTAACATCCATCACCATACAGTTACAGCAATTTTTTTCTTGTGATGAGAACTTTTAAAATCTACTCTCTTAGCAACTTTCAAATGTGCAATACAGTATCATTAACTATAGTCACCATGGTGTACATTACATCCCCATGACATTTATTTTATATCTGAAAGTTTGACCCTCTTCACCCATTTCATCCACCTCTAACCCCTGCCTCCAGCAACCACTGATCTGTTCTTTGTATCTATGAACTTGAAAACACTTTTTCAAAGTTTCCCTACCTCTTTAGCCAACTTATGGCATATGGTTTTAAACACAATTAGATTCATTTGTCACACTCTGTATTCCACGTTAGAATCACTGACAACCAGGTTGATTTTTTTAAATTGGCATACAGTAAAATTCATTCTCAGTGGTGTACTATCCTATGGGTTTTGACAGTTGTAGGGACATGAATCCACCACCACCACCCTTGTACAACCCGTTATGAACTGAACCCTTCTCCCTCCCAGATCCCTGACAACCACTGATCTGCTTTCCATCCTGTGTCTTGTGGTAGACTGAATAATGATCCCAAAAGATATCCATATCATAATGCCCACAACCAATGAACGGTCCATCATGTGGCAAAAGAGACTTCCAAGATGTGATTAAGTTAAGGATTAAGTGATGGGGAAATTATCTTGGACTATCCAGCTGGGTCTTAAATGTAACAAGGGTCCTTAAGAGGGAGCTGTAAGAAAGTCAAAGGAGGTAGGAGGAGACCCCGAGGGTGGAAGCAAGAGTTTGGAGTGACATGAGGAAGGAATCACAAGCTAAGGAATACAGGCAGCCCCCAGAAGCTAGAAAAGTCAAGGAAATGAATTTTCCCCTAGAGCCTCCAGAAAGAATGTTTCTCTCCCTCTCTTTCTCCCTCCCTTCCCCTCTCTCTAAAAATTAATAAATAAAATCTTAAAAAAATAAACATCATTACCCAGGAAAGACATTATTAAGTAATACAAACAAAAGGATCACAGGCTTTTTAAGGTCAAGGTATGTTCACAAAAGAAGCCATAAGTTCTGATTTCCGGATGTCTTACAAGACCCCTTTGTTAGACATAACATTTTCAAGGACATTTTAAGAAACAAGAAAATTGTGTGGTGATTGCTGGGTGGAGGAGGATATAAGGGCACTAAATGGTAATGGAAAACGTATATAATAAAGATTAAATTTTTAAAAAAAGAAACAAGAAAATCATCTTATTCTGTTGCTGGGATTTCCTACATCAGCAGTTAGGAAGGCCTCTGGGTTTCCAGAGCTAATGATGAAATTCCATTATTTAGAACTGAGAGAAATAAAGACAGCTCTAAGAAGATTAAAATTACTGTGGAAAGGAAAAAGGCAAAATGGAACTCAAAACAATGGAAAACGACCATATAATGTTATCTATCTAGTGTGAATAGAAAAAACTGACAATGAATATTTGAATTTCTGATTCATTATATTGGCAATCCATTCACCCTGGGTCCTTAGTATTGTTTGCTATCACACTTGTCAAATAGTTTCACAGAGTCATTAAAACCTATCTGTTTTTTCCAACAGATGGTGCAATGACACCTCTGCCAGTGGAGTTTTTCCTGAATAAAGAAAAAATAAATCATTCAAACATAAAAATGGAAAAAATTTCCCCTAAGGGACCAAAACTACAGAGGAATAATTCCGAGTTTTACCCTTAATGTAAAATCAGGTATGGGTCACAAAATATCCAAAAGTCTTTGTAAAACCAACCACAAAGCGTATAACAAATACTTGTCAGGATGTGGGATTTCTCTTACTTATAAGCTAACAAGTTTGCCTGTTATGATTCCCTGGATGCCAGCAGCACAGTGAGCAGTATGAGCATCATCAGCATTTGCATGGGTTCTCCAGTTCCACAAGTCCCACAGGGCCCTTGCAGAGGGGTTAATACGTACCCAATGCAAGTTTGCATCACAGCCGAGGAATACTGGCCTTGGAGAATTCACATCTTTTATAGTGAGCTTCCTCTCTCTCCCAGGAGATAGCGCCTCATCTCTCAAGGCAGCTCCCTATGAATACAGCCTTGAGAGATGATGGCCTAGGTAAATAGGGCCAAGGCCTCGCATTCTTGGCACACAAAATGGAACAGGGACACTCTGGGCTGTGACAGATTGCATCTCTCAACCATATTATCTCTAGAGAGAAAATAGGCCATCTTGCCTTCCACTTGAAATGGACGGTAAGATGTATTGCTCAAAGTTTTGCACCTAGGAATATTTTCCTTCACCACTGTCTTTCAGGGGCTAGAATGGAGCCATCCACTTTTTACCCACTGCCAGCAAACTGTGCATAAACCAGGCCTGTGTTTTTCTATTAACCAATCATAGAGAACTCTGTGGAAAACCATAATGTGAGTTAAGGAGAAAAATAAATCGGAGAGAGCAAGTATCATGCAAGTTTTTTCTTCAATATTTTTCACCTTTATTTTCCCATTATTAATGGAAATATTATATGAGAAAGGGTTTTTTCAAATGAAAATTCTATATAAAATTGCTAATAGTATTGTCTTTTATGTATTTTCTAAGATGGTTGGTTCCCCTTCAACTAATATATCTATCTTTTTATAGGACTTTAATAATATTAGCCTAATGTAAGCAAAATAAAGCTTACAGCAGTGGCACAAAAAATGATGAACATTCTAAGGATGTGCAAACTTTTTTTCAGTTTGTCACAATTATGAACATGTGAGTTTAAAACACTTCTTCATATAGTTTACTTGTGCCTTCTCACTAGCTGGGACTCAATCACACACATAGCATTACCATTTTCTAATGGAATATTGTTGTCACATCCAATTTATATTTCCATAAATCAGAAAACACCTATTGCCCTGGCCAGGTGGCTCAGTTGGTTGGAGTGTCGTCCCATGCACCAAAATGTTGCAGGTTTGATCTCTGGTGGGGGCATATATGGGAGGTAACCAATCAATGCTTTCTCTCTCTCTCTCTCTCTCTCCCCGCCCCCATTCCTCTCTCTCTCAAATCAATAAACATATCCTCGGGTGAGGATAAAAAAAAAACACCTATTGCCTGATGATCATTTCAAGTAGTATACACCCCTCTCCTTTCACATTCCAGATCTCCTGCCCATGCTTTCTGAGTGAACTCACCAGAAAGCCGGAGGGCAAAGAAACCTGTTGATACAGTCCTTTCCCAGGGCACAGAGCAGGTAGAGAGGGGTGGAGTGAATCTAGAAAGGCAAATGGAAGATATCCAGCACAGCCCATAAATGGCATTGATGTCATTGGTGTGATTTTCTAAACCATTAAACCATTCTTGGTAAAGTTCCAAACAAAATAACACACACTCCTTTCAATTTATACAGTAGTTCTGTTCCTGGAAAATTCCAGGATGTTAAAACCATGCAAAAAATACTTTGAGGTATGGCCACTTCAGCAGCAATATACTAAAAATGGAAGTATACAGAGAAGATGAGCACGGCCCCTGTAGTAGAATGACATGCAAATTTGTGAAAGCATTCCATATTTTAAAAAATCAATTTTAGAAAATAAAAAATACTTGGAGTTTACATGCAAAATGAGGTCAGGTTTAGGCTCAGACAATTACAAATAGGTTTTTCATATATGTGAATGTCTACCAGGATATTTGAAAATTATGTAAGATGTAGGAAAGTTTGTCCTTGTAAGAATGTCACATGCATTGAAGAGCATATGACATTCTTGGCTCCTGTCCATTAACTGCCAGGAAACCCTTGCCAGGGGATTCTTGTCAATCACTATAACAACCAAAATAGCCCAATGTGTTTTCCAAGCACACCCTTGGGTGGTACTGCCCTTGGTGAGACCCACTCTCCTAAGGTGAAACATTCTTCCTTGCAGAATTTGAGTTTGAGATTTCATCCACTTAGTGCCTGGGGGCAACACAAAATGGAAGAAATGACTTCTGAATTTATGGGTCCTTGTTCAATCCAACATACTAAAGTCTCCAACCCAGTTACCAAACACTGGCTGCCATTTCTGGCAACACATAGTTGTGAATTTGAATTTTCTGATTTGGTATAAATAAAAACCAAGAAAGTAACTGGATGTGAAACTCAAGCTTCACATGGAGCCAGATAAAAGTTTTAAAATGACCATATTTCATGTTACTTGGTATTAAACTATAACATTTTTCTACTTTTAACTTATGCATTCTAAGTAATACATACACATTATATAAAATTACAAAATATAGACACAAAAATGAAAAGTAAAAACATCACATACTGTGGTAGAGAGAATAATGGCCCCCCTCAAGATGTCCATGATCTAGTAATCCCTTTGAACCTTTTTTGAACCTTTTACATGGCTAAAGGAACTCTGCAGATGTGACTAAGTTAAAGATCCTTGTTTTTTAGTAATAAAGAACTGAAAGAAGTTAGCCAATACCTTAGTTAAAGCTGATTTCCATGAATCAATGAAAGAAATAGGCTATAAACCCAGAAGTGAAGATTATGTAGACCATGGGCACAACCCCTACTTTAAAATTTTGGAACTCATGGCATTTTGTCTATAAAATGACTAGTCTGACCTTTGAAATTACGAGAAATTGGAGATCTACAGCCCAGATCTCACAACCCACCCAGTCTCTTGCCAAACAGCAATCTCAGTGAAGAGACAGTGTCTCTGGAGTGCTATTGGGCTCAACAGGGACAATACTGCCCTCTAGGGAGTAGCTGGAAGTTTCTGGGTACTTTTTTTTTTTTTTTTTTTTTTTTTTGACACGGAGTGAAACTGCAAAACATTAGTGATAAAGGGAATCTTTTCTTAAAGATTTTTATTTATTTACTTTTAGAGAAAAGGAGAGAGACAGAGAGAGGGGGAGATAAACATCAATGCATAGTTGCCTCTCGCGCGCCCCCAAGTGGGAACTTGGCCCGCAACCCAGGCACGTGCCCTAAACTGAGAAATGAACTGGCGGCCCTCTGGTGTGCAAGCTGGCGTTCAATCCGCTGAGCCATACCAGCCAGGGCTGATAAAGGGAATCTTAAAATCCACAAAAGAAAAAAAGGCATTATCGCTAAAAAATGAAAACCAAATTACTGACGGACTTTGCATCAGCCAACAACTGATGCCAGAAGACGGTGGAACGGTATTTTTCAAAGTGAAGGGGGGAAATTATTAGCAACATAGCATTTTATACCTAGGTAAATTACCATTATAAAGGCAAAATAGAGGCATTTACAGACATACAAAGAAGTAGCTTACCACTCACAGACTCCCACTAATAGAAATACTGTGGGTGTGCTGATTTTTGGTGCCAGCCAAGATGGAATAAACCCATACAGTCTCTCTCTCCCACATAGAACGACTACAATCTCTGGGGTTGGGGCGGGGACACACAAACACAACTACCTGAAAACTCTGAAACGTAAGCAAAATCAGATGGATTGAGAAGGGAAGGAAGAACTCGAAGAAGTGAGTCATACAGGGATGAGTTACCCATACGGTAAGTATTTTAGCTACTTTTCTCCCAACAATGATCAGGAGAAATCACCAGCAGAGCTTTCTTAGATAGCACAAGGAGGAAACCTCCAAGGAACCCTATACATCTGGCCAAACAACTGAGAAAAGGTGCTCCTGCGGTTGGAAGTATGGAAGGAATCACACAGAGGAGACTGCTGGAGAAGGGATTAATTCTGTGTATGAACTAGCACAAATCTCAGGCTCACCTCTGAGTTGAGCATGCGTGGGACAGAACCAAAACAACGTGGTAACGACTTTGAGAACTAAACTATCATATAAAACACCACTCAAACTAATGCCTGAGTAGAGCATATGTGGGATAAGCCCAAATTATCAGGGCAAAGGCTTTCAAATGACATTAGGACCACTGCACACTTAAGTTACAGCTTGTAGTCTAGCTTACTCATTAGCCGTTATTCTAACTGCTTATTTAAAGCAGGTTAATTGCCTGCTTAAAAAAAAAAATTCATCCAACAGAGATCTTTAACAGAGCCCAGATTCTTACAACGTAAGATTCAAAATATCCAGTATACAATCCAAAATTACTTGACATACAAAGAATCGAGAAAATGTGACTGATTCCTAAGGGAAAAAATGTACAACAGATGGCCAAATCCAAGATAACTCAGATGCTGAAATTGACAGACTTTAATGCTGTTATAATTACACTCTGTGAGGTAAACACACCCGTATTTATTTCTAAAAAATTTTTAAATATTTTATTTATTTTTATTTTATTTTTAATTTTATTTTAATTGTTGTTCTTCTACAGTTTTCTGTCTTTTACTCCCATCCCAGCCCACTGCCCTAGCCCTCCCCACCTCCCTCCCATTTCCATTCCCCCCCTCTAGTTTTTGCCCATGTGTCCTTTATACTTGTTGCTCTAAACCCTTCCCCCTTTCCTCTGGAATTCCCTCCCCTCTACCCTCTGGTATTTATTTATTTTTAGAGAGAGGGGAAGGGAGGGAGAAAGAGAAGGAAAGAAACATCGTGTGAGAGAAATATGGATCAACTGCCTCTCGCGCGCCCCCAACCGGGGGGCCCAGCCAGTAACTCAGGCATGTGCCCCGACCGGAAATGGAACAGGCCACGCTTTGGCTCCCAGGCCTGCATTCAATCCACTAAGCCACACCTTTACATAAATGAAAATATAGTTCTCAGCAGAGTAAAAATAAACTAGAAAAAATAACCAAATGGAAATTTTAGAGGATAAAAACACAATATACAAAATAAAAAATTCACTTAGATGAGCTCAATAGAAGTAGTTGTGTTTATATAATATATATAAAATGCTCACTTTATATATAACATGAAATATCACATATACGACACACAGTCACACCTCGGTCCTCGAACGTCTTGGTTCTCAAACAATTTGCTTGTTGATCACGTTGTTCACGGAAAAAATGTCTGGATTGCCTAACAAAACTCCAGATCTCGATTCTCTACCAGATAAGACAACCCTTTCATGCTGATACCTGTATGATGAGTCATATGTCTCTCAGGAGACAAAGGAGATTCAGTTTTCGAACAAATCGCTTCTCCAACGGTTTTCTGAAATGAATTAAGTTTGAGAACCGAAGTTCCGCTGTATTATGTATTTATATATGATATATAATTTTTATATTTTTTTACATACAGAAAAATGAGGATTATGTAGAATGGATACAATCCCTACTTTACAATTTTGGAATCCATGTCATTTTGTCTATAAAAGAGGATTAGTCTAGCCTTTGAGATTATGAGAAAATGAAGATCTACTGCCCAAATTTCACAACCCGCCCAAGTTGTAGGCCAGAAAAACAACCCCAGGAGAGACAGCAATTGCCTCAAAAGTGCTATGGGTTCAACAAGGACAAGTTTTTTCATTTAAGGCCTTCAACTGCTTAGATAAGGCCCACCTACATTATTGAGGCTAGTCTGCTAAATTTACTATTGACTTAAATGTTAATCACAGTGTACAAATACCTTCACAGATGATCCAAGATGGCGACCAAGTAGGTAGAAGTCATACTCACCTCCTCCTACGACCAAACTGGAATTGCAACTAAAATACAAAAAGATCAACCTAAATAAGCAATTTAAGACCACCTGAACAGAAGTCTTATTATAACCAAAGACTTATAGAAGAAGCCCCATCGAGACTGTTAGAAGAGTGGAGACATGAAAAGGGCTGGCCCCACACCCACACGTGGCGGCTGAGAATCCAGAGGGATATCTCAGCTGCAAAGTTTCCTCCCACCAGAAGCATGGCGTCTCATCCGCATGCTGGGATCCCCAGCCCAGAGCACCAAAGGCATAAAGAGGAGCCCACATAACACCTAGCTGTGAAAATCAGTGGGGATTCTATCTGCCAGGGAGAGACGGGAGTGCTAGAAACCTAGGTACCCTCTCGAAGGGCCAGATTACCAAACCGTGTCTGAAGTCACTCACCCTGGGCTCTGGAGAAGGAAAGGTAGCTCAGAGGAGACGAGTCCGGCTACAGGAGACTGGGTTGTGTGGCTCCGAAGAGAGAGCTGAAGGGACAGCAGCCAGGGGTCTTGTGCTGAGTCTGTCTTCCGCACTGCCCAAGGAACCTCTCTGGGTGGAGCACTTCTCTCTACGTGGCAACATCCTGGGGGAATGCAATAGCTCCACCTTCCCAGTCGCCCCGCCCCACCAAGCACCAATCCTGAAGAAGAGTCAGCTTCCTGGGCCTGTGGTGTAGAATTTCTTGGAGGGCTCTCGAGGGCAAACTCAGTTGACGTCAGCCCGAATTGTGTGGCTCTGGGATGGGGGCCATTCCCTCCCCGCACTCACCTGACCAGTGCTTATCCCTACTGGCCCCACCCTCCCAACTCCCAGTGGTGCTGTCCTGCCAAGCTCATGCTCTACAGAATTGTCATCTGGCTGTGGCTAGCCTGAGTTCATAGTGCAGAGTCTCTAGAAAAGTTCTTGAGGAGGTCCGGGCAGAATTAGGCATAGATTGAATTGTGTGGCTCAAGGGTGGGTGCCATTTTCCCCCTCACATGCCCAACCAATGCCACTGTTGCTGTGTACAACCCTCCCCTCATACAGCCAAATGTTGGTTGGTTTGGGCCTGGTGAACTCCACTGACCTCACCCTGAAGACTGCATGAGACACCACCCTACCACAAAGGTCTGAGGGTCCCCACGGGTGGTGGCTGACCTTGTTCTCTGGGGCTTTTGCTGACTGACCTTAGTCCTAGCCCTGGTGCTGATGAGAATCTGTATTATTCTGGTGAACAACACTCACCCCTACTTGGTGACTCATTGAGTGAGAACCTACCTCAGGCAACTCGCTATCACCAGAGGCTATTTCAGTGACTAAGACTAACAGGAAGCCGCAGGCAGAGGTGGATCTCTGGGTGCCTAGAGCCTTTTGCTGACTTTTCCCCAGGCCTGGTGCTAGTGGAAGCCAGCCTCTGTGTGAAGCTTGGCCTTTCCCATGCATACCCAGGACCAGCAGAAAGAACACAAACTGTGGATTCCTTTGTAGCTCCAAACAGGTAGCCTAGGGTGAGCCACACACTGCACTTGACACTGATCTGCTGCAATAGAGTCCCTCCCAAGAGGCCCCTAAACCAACACATCTGGTGGCAGGCTTCAGATCACATCAGAGCACCACCCAATTAGCTCAAAAAGTGGCATACCCAAAGGGAGATATCAGGAGGCACCAGACCCTGTTGGGGCAAATTCTGCTTTGTGGGGTCAGCCCCTGAACAGCAGCTCATACATTATGGTCGGGGTCAATCCCCATCTTTAGCCAGCCTAAGAGTCACCCCACCCACCGATGGGCCAACAGCAGTCAAGACTCAAATACAACAGCAGGGCTCACATAACCCGCATGAGGGACATTCCTGGAATACCTAGCTCAGGTAATCAGGGAGACTGCGCTACTGAGTCCCCCAACATACATACTACATAAGGCCACCACACCAGGACAAGGACATACAACAGACCTACCTAATACACAGAAACAAATACAGAGAGACAACCAAAATGGGGAGACATGGAAACATGCCAGATATGAAAGAACAGAAAAAATTCCCAGAAAAAGAACTAAATGAAATGGAGGCAAGCAATCTATCAGATAAAGAGTTTAAAACAATGGTTATAAGAGTGCACAAAGAACTTAGAACTTCAACAAAAAGATAGTAAGCATAAAAAAGGACATAGAAACCATAAAAAAGAACCAGTCAGAAATGAATAATACAATATCTGAAATGAAGAATACACTAGAACACAGGTGGCAAACACAAGGCCCAAGGGCTGAATCTAGCCCTCCATTTTGTTTTATCTGTCCTGGCACCTTGTTTCTACCCGGTGGCAGCGCTGAGCTCTCACTTAACTGTTAAGGAGCAGTTACATTTATACAGTCCTAAAGTTACATTCGGCCCTCTGAAGGCAACCATAGCGCCCCGATGAAAATGAGTTTGACACCCTTGCACTAGAAAGATTCAACAGCATATTAGATGAAGCAGCAGAACATCAAATCAATGACTTAGAAGACAAAGTAGTAGCAGAAAACACGCAATCAGAGCAGTGAAAAGAAAACAAAGAATTTCAAAAAATGAGAATAGTCTAAGGGACATTTGGGACAGCATGAAATGTAACAACATCAACATCACAGGAGTACCAGAGGGAGAAGAGAAAGAGCAAGAGATTAAGAACCTTTTTTTGAAGAAATGATGACTGAAAACTTTTCTACCCTGGTGAAGGAAAAAGACACACAAGTCCAGGAAGTACAGAGAGTCCTAAACAAGATGAACCCAAGGAGGCCCACACTAAGATACATCATAATTAAAATGGCAAAGGTTAAAGACAAAGAGAGAATCTTAAAAGCAGGAAGAGAAAAACAGTAACCTACAAGGTAGCTCCCATAAGGCTGTCAGCTGATTTCTCAATGAAAACATTTCTGGCCAGAAGGGACTAGCATGTAGTATTCAAAGTGATGAAAAACAAAGACCTACAACCAAGACTTCTGTACCAGTATGGCTTTCATTTAAAATTGAAGAAGAAATAAAGAGCTCCTAAGACAAGAAAAAGTTAGAGTTCATTAACACCAAACCAGTATGACAATTTTAAAGGGACTTCTTTAAGAAGAAAAAAGAAAAAAAAGAAGAACATAGTTATAAAAAATGGCAGTAAGTATGTACCTATTAATAATCACTTTAAATGTAAATGGCTTAAATACTCCAATCAAAAGACATAGGATAGGTGAATGAATAAGAGAACAAGACCCACATATATACTGTCTACAAGACACCCACCTCAGAATAAAAGACACACACAAACTAAAAGTAAAGGGATGAAAAAGAGATTTCATGCAAATAGAAATGAAAAAAAAAAAAAAAGCTGGGATGGCAATACCTATATCAGAGAGGGATTATTTGAGCACCAGAAATAATAATGACTGTAATTGATTGAAATATGTAAAATATATAATATACCTGAGGCCACAGAGATAAATTTAGTAAACCTCACTATACTAGAACACTATCTCATAATTTGGCAAAGTGATTAAGAGAAACAATTAAGCATTTATCCTGGCATTACTGTCCCTAGGCAGGACTCCAAGGTTACAAAACAGTTAATAGAGGAAATTTCTTCTTTATAAAATAATTCCAGCAAAAAAATGCCCCCAAAATGAGAGAATTAGAAAGTCAACATTTTGTCAATCCTAATGAAGTTATGGATTTAGATTGCAATTGTCAGTGCAGGTGAAAACCTCTAAATGAGAGGTGAAAGGGGAATTTTATAATGGAGGGATCACACTGAAAACACCTGAACCCCGTAGTCAATTTTAGCCCATAAAAGTGGGACAAGAGGCCTTGCTGGTATTGCTCAGTGGGTTGAGTGCTGGCCTGTGAATCAAAGGGTCGCTGGTTCGATTCCCAGTCAGGGCAAATGCCTGGGTTGTGGGCCAGGTCCCCAGTACAGGGGGCATGTGAGAGGCAACCACACATTGATGTTTCTCTCCCTCTCTTCCTCCCTTCCCCTCTGTCTAAAATAAATAAATAAAAATAAAATCTACAAAAAGAAGAAGATTAATTAATTATATGGGTTCTGGTATCCAGAAGATATAAAAACGTCTATGACTCAACAACAAAAAGATAAACAACTCACTTAAAAAATGAGCAAAGGACTTGAATAGATTTTTTCCAAAGAAGATACATACATGGCTCACAAGCACGTGAAAAGATGCTCAGTACCATTAATCATTAGGGAAATGCAAATCAAAATCACAATGAGATACCACTTCACACCCATTAGGATGGCTGTAACACCAACGACAAAACATAAAATAAAAAATACTGATGAGGATGTGAAGAAACTGGAGCTTTCATACATTCCTGGTGGGAATGTAAAATGGTGTAGCCACTTTAGAAAAGCTTTTGGCTGTTCCTCAAAAAGCTAAAACATTGAATTACCATAGGAACCAGCAATTCCACATCTAGGTATATACCTAAAAGAATTGAAGACAGGTATTCAAACAAAAACCTGTACTTGAACATTCACAGCACCATTACTCACAATAGCCAAAAGAAACAACCCAAATGTTCATCAACAGAAAAACGATAAACAAACTATGGCATATTAGTCAGTCATAGAAAGGAATAGAGTACTGACGCATGCTGTGACATGGATGAACCTGAGAAACATTGTGTTAAGTGAAAGAAACCAGAGACAAAAGGCCACACCACACACTGTATAATTCCATTTACATGAAATATGCGGAGTTGGCAGATCTATAGAAACAAAAAGCAGATCAGTGGTTGCCAGGGGTTGGGGAGAATGGGAATGGGGAGTGATTGCTTAATGAGTATGAGGTTTCCCTTTGGAGTAATGAAAATGTTCTGGAATTAGTGGTGATGGTTGCACAATATCGTGAACATAGTGGCAATTGTACGCTTTTAAATGGCTAAAATGGTAAGTTTTATGCTATGTGTGTTTTATCACAAAAAAAAAATCTTTTTTGAGGAGTTATACACCATGACCAAGTGAGGTTTACTCTCCGGATGCAAATCTAGTTCAATATTCAAAAATGGCATCAACAAACTAAAGAAGAAAAACCACCTAGTCATATTAATTGATGCAGAAAAGCATTTGACAAAATTCAACATTGATTCACAATAAAAATTCTAAGAAAACTAGGGGTGGAAGGTAACTTCAACTTGATGAATAAAACCTACAAAAAAGCTTACAGCTTACATTATGCTTATTGGTGAAAAATTGACGGCTTTTCCCCTAAGACCGAGAACAAGGCAAGAATGTCTGCTTCATCACCTTGTTCAGCATTGTACTGAAAGTCCTAGTCAGTGCAACAAGGCAAGGAAATAAATAAAATAAAATAAATAAATGAAATAAAATAAAATAAAATTAATCTTTTTTAAAATAAAAGGAATCTTGATTGAAAAGAAAGAAATAAGACTGTCCCTATTTACAGATGACATGAATGTCTATGTAAAAAATCTATAAAGTAACTCATATAATTAACAATTTTGATACTGTCACAGGAATACAAGATAAATGTATAAAATCACTGTATTTCTATATATTAGCAATGAATACATGGACAACAAAGTTTAAAATACAATACCATTTATAATCAGTCAAAAAATGAAATACTCAGGTGTAAATCTAACAAAACATGTATAGGATTTGTATACTTGCAAACCATAAAACACTGGTGAAAGAAACAAGTGCCTAAACAAACGGAGAGACTTTCTGTGTTCATGGACTGGGAGACTCAGCATAGAAAAGATGTCAGTTCTCCTCAAATTCCTAACAGGTTTAATGCAATTCCTTTAAAATCTCAGCAATATTTTTATAGATATAGACAAGCTTGTCCTAAAATGTACATAGAAAGGAAAATGAAGATAGCTAAATCAATTTTGGAAAAAGAAGAATAAAGTAAAAAAAAAAAAATCATGGCCCAGTCCCCAGATGGGGGTGTGAGAGAGGCAACCAATCAATGTTTCTCTCACGTATGAATTTTTTCTTCCTCTCTTTCTCTCTCTCATACAGTTATCCAGATTGTGTGATATTCACAGAGGTATAGACATAGACCAATGAACAGAATAGAGAATCCAGAAACAGACTCAAATAAATATACCAAATTGATTTTTGACAAGGATGCAAAAGTAATCAGTGGAGGAAGAAGAGCCTTTTCATTAATGGTGCTGGATCAATTGAACCTCACACTTGACACAAAAATTAACTCAGAATGGATTGTGGACTTAAACGTGAAACATAACGTTATAAAACTTTTATTGAATACTTTTTAAATTATTGATTTTAGAGAGAGAGGAAGGTGGAGAGGGTGAGAGAGAAACACTGATTTGTTGTTCCGATTATTTATGCATTCATTGGTTGATTCCTGTACGTGCCCTGACTGGAGATCAAACAGGCAACCTTGGTGTATGGGGACAACGCTCTAACTATCTGACCTACTTGGCCAGGGCCATAAAACTTTTAGAAAAAACATAGGATAAGATCTATAGGACCAAGGGCCACACAAAGTGTTCTTGGACTTCACACCAAAAGCACCATAAGAGGAAAAAATGGGTAAGTTGAACTTCATCAAAATGTAAAATTTTGCTCTGTGAAATGCCTTATTTAGAGGATGAAAAGTCAAGCTACAGACTGGGAGAAAATATTTTCAAACCATGTGTCTGACAAAGGATTAATATCTCAAAACTCAACTGCAAGAAAACAAATAATCCAATTACAAAATGAGGTCAGAGCACATGCCCAGGTTGCACGCCAGGTCCCGCTTGGGGGTGTGCGAGGCAGATGATCGATGCATATCAGTTTCTCTCCCTCTTTCTCCCTCCCTTCCCCTTTCTCTAAAAATAAATAAATAAAATCTAGTTTTTTAACAAAGAATAGCAACCCCAAAATTAAAGGAGAGAAAAATTAGGTAAGAACAGGTCTACACTAATAGTGCAGAGCATTAAAAAAAAGTCTCTAAGGGAGATGAGAAAGACTCATTGCCTGTGCCTTTGCGAACCCTAGTCCAGAACTGCGCATGGTGGCATATTCTGAGATGTGTTTTCACTGCCCTGTCTCTCACCATACAACCAGAGGCTGGCATGGCCACTAACCCTTCATACGGTGCATTTCAGATTGGTCACTAGGTGTCAGTATCCCACTCTGGCTCTTTTAAAGATCAGTACTGAAAAAAGCAATAGGGAGAGTCGCTATTGCTTTTTCTACGGAGGCACAGCCATCTAGATGGGCTGGGTTGAAATGTTATCAGAAATCCACCAGTCTGTGAGTGTTAAATTGATCACTCTGCATTGGTGTAGGAAAAGCTGGTCTGGAGTTGCTGAAATGTTGTGTTAATTCTGCTGTTTGCCTATAGTTATATAAAAATAAAAAATTGTATGAACAAAATAAATACATTAATAAAACCTTACTTTAAAGCCACTGTAATCAAGACAATGTGGCATATGGATCAGTCAGTAGAAAAGAATTCAAGAAATCAAACTTTACACTTTACACCTGTCAACTGATTTCCAATAAAGACACCAAAACAATCCACTGGAGAAAGGATAGCCTTTCTAACAAATGGCTTGAGTCAACCGATATCCATACAGGAAAAAACTTAGACCTTTACCTCACACCATGAAAAAAATCAACTCAAAATAGATCACAGACCAAAATGTAAGAGGTAAAATTGTAAAGCTCTTACAGGAAAACACATGAGAAAATCTTTATGACTTTGGGGTAGGCAAAGAATTCTTAGATACAACACAAAAAGCATTATCCATAAGAGAAAAAAAAGTTAGACTTCATCAAAATTAAAAACTGCACTTCAAAAGAAATTATAGAGAAAATGAAAAGCCAAGCTATAGAATAGGAGAAAATATTTGCAAATCACATATCTGGATAAGGGACTTATATGAGAACACATAAAAAACTCTTACAACTCAATAAAACAAACAACCCAGTTAAAAATGGACAAAAGATTTCAATAGACATTTCACCAAAGAAATATGAATGGCTAATGAGTCCACAAACAAGATTCTCAATATCATTAGTCATTAGGAAAATACAACTTAAAACCACAATGAGATACCACTACATACTCACTAAAATTAGTATGATAAAAAAAGATAGACAATACCAAGTTTTGGAAAGGATGTGGAGAAAATGGAACTTTTGTACATTACTGATGGCAACATAAAATGGTATAGCAGGAAAACAGGTTAGCAGTTTCTTGAAAAGTAGAACACAGACTTATCAGCCAACCTAACATTCAATTCCTAGGAATCTACTGAAAGAGAAATGAAAGCACATGGCTACACAGACTTGAACACTAATGTTCATGGAAGCATTATTCCTAATAGCCAAAAGTGGAAACAATACTAATGTCCACCAATTGGTGAATTGATAGACAAAACGTGGTATATCTTCACAGTGGAATTCTATTCAGCAATAAAAAGAAACAAACTATTGATACATGCTACAATGCGGAGGAATCTCAAAACACCGGATATGGAAGAATTCAGATGCCAAAATACTACATATTGTAGAAGCATGAGGGAATTTTCTGGGCTGATGGAAATGTTCTATATCTTGTTTGAGCTGATGGATACATGGGTGTAAGAGATAATCAAAACTCATCAAACTGAACAATTGAGATTTGTGCATTTTATTGAATATAGATTACACTTAAATAAATAAAACCTTGTTTGAGTCTGCTATGAAAGTCCCAAGTGGGAAATGTGTGGCCTTCAATGTTTATATTTAAAAAGAAGAAAGGCGAAAAGAAAATAAGCAAGGTAATTACATGGTAAAAATTAGCACAATAAGCCCAAAGAAAATAGAAGGAAATGATAAAGATAGAAAACTGATGAAATTTGAAAAGTACAATAGAGACTCAACAAAGCCAAAAATGGGTCTTTTGAAAAATGAAATTGTTGAAAAAATAGGCTATGAGTCACAATATAAGTTGATGAGAAACTTTAAAATTTTTTTCTTATTTATTTATAGAGATCGGGGAAAGGAGAGAAAAAGAGAGGGAGAAACACATCTATCATGCCCCGACTGGAGATTGAACCTGAAACCTAGGCATGTGCCCTGACCAGGAATTGAATTAGCAATCTTTCGCTTTGCAAGACAATGCCCAAGCAACTGAGCCACACCAGTCAGGGCAATGAGAAACTTTTTGAGACAAACAAAGGATAGTTAAATTAGTGCTTTTGAGGATGCAAACCACTGGACAAACAGGTTTTGTTGTATCTTTACAATCTTTTGGAGAAGGTTAAGGATGATTTACAAATCATAAGGTTCCCTAAGACTAAGAGAATTTGCAAGGCATAAAGGTCTTGTTTAAGTTTGAGCTATACATAGACTGTATCTTGCCACCACAAGAATGTGTTCCTCATTAGTTTAACCTCCTATAATAATATTCTTGACATACATATTATTTATAAAGGATTTACTGTTAACCCTTTTGGAGTATACCAAAAGGTATGATTCCTGTTAACTCTTTTTATATGTTTGTTGTAGGAAATATATTACATACTATATGTTCATAATAATAGGAAATTAGCTCTGGCTGGTGTGGCTCAGTGGATTGAGTGCCAACTCATGAACCAAAGGGTTGCCGGTTCAATTCCCAGTCAGGGCACATGCCTGGGTTGTGGGCCAGGCCCTTGGTTGGGGGTGTATGAGAGGCAACCACACATTGATGTTTCTCTCCCTCGCTTTCTCCCTCCCTCCCCCTCTCTCTAAAAATAAATAAATAAAATCTTTTTTAAGATAATAGGAAATTATATTGGATACAAAGTATTTATTGTAGGACTATAGATTGTAATGGAGATACCAGCCTGGTAGTGATAAAGTTTAATGTATAATTTCACTACTATGTAAGTGGTATGAATTCACTTGCTGGTCTCTGCTTTCTCCCTATAAACTCGTTTGAGAAAATAAACTTGTGATTGATTGTAGCAGATTCAAGGCTAACACCAACGTGGAGCTTGTTCCTTTGATACTCTTTTTTTTTTTTTTTTGCTGAGGTGAGCAACAAATAGCGAAGTATGAATTCTCATAGCACTTTACGTCAAAGAGATTATTTCCTCTCAGTGATTTTCATAAAATTTTCACCTTTAATTTTAACCAGGACTGAATCAAAGTTGGTTTACAGTTTTATTTCATAATAGAATAAGTGTACCACAAAATGTACTTAATCATTCCCTTTCGGCTAACATTTAGTGTCTTACAATTGTTGTTACAATAAACAATGCTGGAATAACAATAACTTCTGTGTAGACCTTTCTCAACATGAGCAAATATTTCTTTATGATACATTCCCAGATATGGGATTCTGAGTAAAGGGTGAGATATTTCAAATCTTGATAGAATCAAACTGTTCTCTTTAAAGAATGTACCAGTTCATACTGCTCACCAACAATATATCTTCACCAACACTGACTGCTATAAATCATTTTAGTCCTGACTGGTGTGGCTCAGTGGGTTGGGCATCATCCTGCAAAGCAAAAGGTCATGAGTTTGGTTCCCAGTTGGGGCATATGCCTGGGTCCGTGAGCCAGGTCCCCACTTGGGGGCAACTGACTGGTGTTTCTCTTGCGCATCAATGTTTTTCTCCCTCTCTTTCTCCCTCTCTTCCCCTCTCTCTAAAGGTAAATGAATGAAATCTTTTTTAAAAATCATTTTAATTTTTGCCAATTTTAATGAGTAAAAATAAATCACATTGTCGTTTCTCACATTCCTTATTGCTAGATAGGCTGACCACTTCACAAATGTATATTGGGTATTTGTATTTCTTCTATAAATAGCTTATACACGTTTGTGAGACGGATTTTCCCTGTTGCCAAGAAGCTGAAATTAGACATTGTTCAATAATGGTGCCTTATCCTCCAGAATATAGTGTGATTACCCTGATGACAAATGTTTGTAAATGTTCCCCTAAATGTAAGCGTTAAGAGGATTATTTGTCCAAGTTCTTTGTGAACAATGATATGATCTGAGTATAAAAGTACAGTGGTCCAGCACAAAACTCATCTTCTTGATCCAAATCGACCCCACCTCATTAAGTCACTGGCAGCAGCACAGCCCTCCCCTGCTGTGAAGTCTGAGGCACAAAGAAAACTCCATGGAGATGCTGCATCTGCTCCCGCCTGTGGGACCACTTCGCTGCCACTAACTTCCACAAAATCTTCGCCCAAACCAAAGCAGTGGCATTCAGTTTGCTTGAGTCTGCATGAGGTCTCTTCCTGCTGGTCTTTAGCCACCTGAAGTAAAGCAATATATTTGTTCCATTTCTATTATCTTTTTTATATTACTGATTGTGTATTGGATATATTAATTTTTCACATCATACAAGTTTTAAGTATTTTCTCTCATTTTTAAAACTCTGTAGTATCTTTGGCTATAAGTTTTGAACTTTTATGTATCAGATCTGTCAACTTTTCCTTTATGACTTTTGGGTTTGCTTTGCCTTCCTCACGCAATTTTTATTTTGACTGCAAGTCCCATAATTTTATTTTATTTATTTTTTAAAATATTTTATTCATTTACTTTTAGAGAGTGGGGAAGGGAGGGGGAAAAGAGGGAGAGAAACATCGATGTGTGAAATACATCAATTGATTGCCTCTCACTCACCCCCACTGGGGACCTGGCCTGCAACCCAGACATGTGCCCTGACTGGGTTATTGATCCAGCAACCTTTCAATTCACAGGCCAGCACTCAATCCACTGAGCCACACCAGCCAGGGCAGCAAATTTCTAAAATAATCTCCTATATCTTCTTTGTTCATAATTTTGTCTCAATGAAATTGTCCCACCTTTTTTCTCCATTGCTCTCCCCTGTCCCGGCCCCCTGCTCCCACAGTCAATCACCAATGAAATGAAATCTTAAAGAGGACTCTACTTTTTATTAATCTGAGAGGAAGAAAGGGAGAAATATGGATTTGTTGTTCCACTTATTTATGCATTTATTGGTTGCTTCTTGTTTGTGCCATGACTGGGGATTGAACCCATGACCTTGGTGTGTCATGACAATGCTCTAACCAACTGAGCCACTGGGACAGGGCTTAAAAGATTCTACATAAAAGGTCTTTTATCCCCAAATGGGGAGCAATTTGGACTAAAAAAGTTTTTTTTCCTCTCTGACATAAAATGATACTGATAGTATATATAACTAAAATTTTATATCTGGTCAAAATGTGGCATGTCAACTCTTCCATCACAATTCCTTTTCAAAGTTTATGTACTATTCTTGTGAATTTACTTTTCCAAACCTTTAATATCAGTAGAACAAGTTGTTTAAAAAGTCTTATTGACATTTTTTATCTAGATTGTACTGAATTTATTTTAAAAAATGGCATTCTGTACAATATTGAGTATCCCCATCCAAGAATATAGCCTATTTTCTCATTACTCGTATCAGGCTTTTTGTCCTTCAGCAAATGTTAGTTGTATTCATACATACCTTGCATATTCTTATTAAATTTATACCTGGATAGTTTATACCCATTGCATTTTCTGATTTGTATATTTGTGTGCATTGTAAACTAATCAGCAAATTATTTAGTAAACTAGTAATTTTTGCATGTTTATCTCAATCTGTTACCTCACTGAGTTCTCTTAGAAGTTCCAAGTTTTTCGGTTTCTGCTTTATATTTTTAGGTAGACAATCTTATACCTTGTAAATAATGTTCTGTTGCTTCCATATCTCACTTGCTAAGCCTCAGAAAACCATGTAGAATTGAAGTGGCATTTGACTTTCTTGTTTCAGACCTTGAGGATGCAGAGACCAAACAATAACATCAGTTCTGGGGGCTCGCAATTCATGACTGCTTCCCACCCTCTAAATTTCACCCTAGTTATTCCCTTAACCTTACAACCCCCTCATTCTACCCACATGAAGCTTTTTACCAAGATGAAACCTTTTTCATCATTAAAAATGATTCTGATAGTTCTCTAAGTATAATACATCATGTTAATAGTTTTCTTCTTGCCCTGGCTAGTGTAGCTCGGTGGATTGAGCGCGGGCTGCAAACCAAAGGGTCACCGGTTCGATTTCCGGTCAGGGCACATGCCTGGGTTGTGGGCTGGGTCCCCAGTGGGGACCACATGAGAGGCAATCACACATTGATATTTCTCTCCTTCTCTTTCTCCCTCCCTTGCCCTCTCTCTAAATTTAAATAAATAAAATCTAAAACATAAAAACAAAGTTCTCTATATCACCTACACTTAAAAATTTTTAAATTGTACCAAATACATTTTCAAGGTATGCTTTTTTTAACCTATAAAAAAACCCTCACGCATTATGTTTTAATATATTGCTGCACTTAATTTACTAGTATTTTAGTATGAATTTTCTAACTTTGTGAGGTCTCCTGTGGTTTTGTTGTTTTTGATGGTATTCTTTCCAGTTTTGGACAGCACAGCAGGAATACAATTTTGAACAGTGAGTTAAAATGTCTCCTTTTCATCCCTTTTTCATTTCCAATTTTCTGGAACAATTTAATTATCAGAATTGGTACCTATTCCTTCAAGTTTGGTAGACTGTAAAAACTTTTGCAAAAGTCATTTTTTAACCTTCTCAGTTTCTTGATTATCAATATTTTAAGGGCAGCTGGTTCATTTTTGGTAATTAAAATTTTTTTCAATGTATTTTTAGAAAACCATCCATTTCACTGGAAGTTTCACCATTATTTTTTCTAGAAATGGGATTTCTGAAGTTTTATGAGAGTACAGCTATTTGTACTCAATTAGAAGTCCTTTTTTTCCTCTGTAAAAACCAAACACACACACATACGATATCTTGGGAGGTTACACAGAGTGAAAGAGAGCTTTCTAGGTCAGCTTGGAAATCACTTGGCTGTCACAGCTGTGAACTGTCCTCATGCCCCCCATTTCTGTGACTAACTTTAAAATGTATCATAGAGTTGTACATAGCATTCTTTTACAAAAGGGTAATTGTATACGCTGAGAACAGACTGCAATGGTAAAGAGCGGAAGCAGGAAGGAGTTACAGGGCTATTGCCACTGGTGACTTCCACTAGGATGGTAGCAGTGGAAGTGGTGAGAATTGGTGACAGGAGAGACAATAGAATTTGCATATGCAACATACTTTCATCAGCAACATCAGTTAGGTATGCCTTTTGCTGAGAATCACTGCACTGACTTCAAGTTCTATGAATATAAGGCCCTTTGTTTCCTTATTTGTGTATTCCCATCCACACTAAGCACGGTGCTTTGCAAATTTGTTGAAATTCACGTGGATGTTTGAAATAGACAAGAGGCTTCCAGTATTGGTTCTGATGTGAGATACATTACAATAAATCAGTCAACTATTGCAAAGCTCTGGATCTTATGTTATTCTAGAATTTCTGGTAGAAGGTGCTTAGAAAACACATGGGAACATGCTAGACATAAAATGATTTGGATTAGAAGTTTGCTTTATTTAGATGTGTTCCACACACTAAAATACAAACCTTCAAAGTCAACCAAGTATGTAGCATTAATATGCCTCCTCAAAACTTATATAAACTTACAGAACTCATGGCCATAGCTTCTAAATTTCTACAAGGCAGCAGCTTCCATGCCCAAAAGAGCATACTATCATGAATATGGCAACAAGTCCCACATTAAATGCAAATTTTAAAAAAGCCAGTTAAATAGTATTATCAGACTGCCCAAGCTCAGTGAGATTTCTGCGTTATCTAACATACCTGCTGCTCAACTCTCTAAACTTGTTTGTCAGCACTGGGGAATTTTTAAGATCAACCCCTGGGCTCCACCCCAAGCCAGTTAAATCAGAATCTCTGTGAGCCACCTATCATTTTTTAAAGTTTCTCCAGCAAATGTCAGTCTAGAACCACTGCTCTAACAGAATCTTATGAAATTTAAAAAATTTTTAAAAACCCACAGCACAGGAAAAGTGCAGGAACATGGAGAATGTTAAAAAAGGGCACACCCTTTACTTTCTAGTATCTTTTATCTCTTGAAAGGTTCAAAAATCACTGATATTGGGTTGGCCAAAAATTTCATTTGCTTTTTTTCTGTAAAATGGCTCTAGTAGTGCTTAGTTTAACTTCACTGCAAACAATTTTGTTATAGATTGTATTGTGACAGCTGTCATATCCATCTGCAATAACACAAAAATTTACCAAAAGTGGTGAATTTTGGTGTAGCCATGTTAATATTGAAGCTGGAAGAAAATGTACAACATTTTTGGCATATTATGCCTTATTATTTCAAGAAAGGTAAAAATGCAACTGAAATGCAAGATTTCTGCAGTGTATGCAGAAGGTGCTGTGACTGATGGAATGTGTCAAGAGTGGTTTGTGAAGTTTCATGCTGGAGATTTCTCGCTGGATGATGCTCCACGGTGGGAGAGACCAGTTGAAGTTGATAGCGATCAAATTGAGACACTGAGAATAATGAACATTATACTACACAGGAGATAGCCAACATACTCAAAATATCCAAATCAATAAAGTTACTGGTGAAGATAAAAAATGTGTCTTTTATTTTACAGGAAAGAAAACACCAAAAAACAAACCTGCCCTGCCTGCTGTAGCTCAGTGGATTGAGCACGGGCTGCGAACCAAAGGATCACTGGTACAATTCCCAGTCAGGGCACATGCCTGGGTTGTGGGCAGGTCCTCGGTGGAGGCCACGTGAGAAGCAACCACACATTGATACTTCTCTCCCTCTCTTTCCCTTCTCTAAAAATAAATAAATAAAAATAAAATAAACAACAACAAAAAAAATATGGACTTTTTGGCCAATCCAATATTTTTTTCAAAATGGCTAATATTAGAATCTTCTAAAATTAGGCCTGGAAAGATCTTTGTCACCTGTCTGGAATTACCTGGTGTAACAGTACTTCCCAATGGGAGAGAGATGTTGGATTTCAGGTGTCAACCAACACAGAAACAATTGCAGGGTTTCACAGGGCAAGGGTGAGAACTGCTGGCTCTAGTTTCCTGTGTTCCAGACCAGGAAGAGAGGGGGGAGAGGAAGGCGTATCCATGACAACAGCACTCATGCTCTGAAGGATAATTTTATTTGAATCCCTTAATTTTTTTTAACTCATAATTGCAAAGATAAAGCAACATATAATATGAAGCAAAGGGAAGCTGGTCTTCATAATTTGCACGTCCACGCTTTTACTGATGTAACAGTACTTCCAAGCCTGGAGCTACTCAAAAATTAATTATGAAAATAAGAAAAATTTTATTTCAAACAGGTTTGGTGGTACATGTGCTACAGCAAGAGCTGGTTGTAGCAAACAGTTTCATCTCAAACCTGCACTGATATATAAATTAGACATGATTTGGGCATGATCAATTTCTGGTAGATTCCATTCAGTACTTTTTACATTTATTGTAGACTCCATTTCATTACTGGAGATTATATCTTCATCACCAAAAGGATGAGAGTTAACAACGACTAAGGTGAAATCTATCCCCCAGGACTGCTTTGAAAATATACCCCCAGGTTAACTGAAAATCTGACTTGATCCAAATTCTTCAGTCATCATCTACTGTGGGCTTGATAGTCACTCCTCTTCGTATCTGACCCCAACCAATTAAACTGCAAAATGAAAAGAAAAGAAACCGTGAGTTTTCTATTTCATTATCATTGCCACATAATCATTTGACGTAACTGGTTTTACTTGCTCATCTGCTAAATCTGAATGTTTCTAAAACCTCCTCATCCACAAAGAAAGCTTATACTATTGTCTTAGATTCTTAGACCCAGAGAGATGGGCTCTAGCCAGAATGACAGAAAAAGAAAAAAAAGTTGCTAGTATTGTATAAATATGCTCATCTTCACCCTATTAAAATATACCTACTCCTTCAGAGCCACCAAGAAGAGATTTCCCATACACCTAGGGAACCATATAAAACGCCTTCAGTCCAATACGTTTAAGTAATCTCATCCTCTATCCTTTTCTCTGCCAAAAAATGCTTCTTTTTATCATTTATAGTATGTTAGCACATCAAATGGCTTCAGCATAACCTTAGCTGGTAAGGGAAATTAAGAGAACTGAAGGACTAGATAGTCTATTGGCAGATTACTCTCAACAGCAGAGGGAACTCTGCTCTCTGTTCCAATGTCTGCTCTAATCAATGACCAGGCTGGATCGCCAGCTCCACTGCAGCTTTAGGACAGAATCCACCTACGCAGGGGTTAAAACCACAATTCTAAGGACTGTAAGAATCATTCAGATGCTCTCATTTCTTTTAACAATTTTAACACACTTGCTCATTTTTACGCAAAGCCTAAAATTTCATTTTGGATGGACTTTTTTTTTTTTTTTAATTCACTGATTTTAAAAAGGAAAAGAGAAAGAGAGATACAGACAGACATCATTTAGTTGTCCCGCTTATGTATGCATTCATTGGTTGATTCCTGTATGTGCCTTGACTGGGGACTGAATCTGCAACGTGGTGAACCGAATGAGCTACCTGGCCAGGATGGACATTCTTATATTAGCGGACAGATACAAAAAGATCCTGTTTTAAAATCTGTTCTAATCTAGGAAATGTACCATTCTGAGAAAAATACATCCCATTTAGAGTTTTTGAAAATGTATTACTTAAGCCAATTTTAAAATATATTGGAAATCAGTATGTCTATAATGGTAAATTGTATAATCATATAAAAGAGTAAAATCGAGTGGGCATAAATCACCACAAAGCAGGATTATTTACTTAGAAGACAACAAAAGCTCAACTCTGTCTAAATGAGAGTAATAATTCAGATCTTCTGAGGAGTGATGAGAGACCATCCCGGGCACAGAGTCAGGGAAGCCTTAATGAGGTAGGGAGTGAGTAAAGAAAAAAAAGAGCCACGGGTGATCTCAATAATTATGGGGACAATCAGGAAACAGGGTAGTCTGATTAAGAGGGTTTACATGAGACAAGCAGGAGGAAATGTAAAATGCACTGAAGCAGGCTTCTAGAAAGGTCTTGAGTAGCAGAAAATAGTGAGAAGCTACTAGAAATTACTGAGCACAGCACAATAAACATGTGTGATTGAGCTGGAAGTAACGAAGGCAAACTAGGAATCATTGCAATACCTCTAAGCGTGAAGTGATTGTAGTAAGGCTATGATGAGGTCGCACGGAATAGAAAGGGCCTAGTAACAGCAGCACCTTGAAAGCGATGAGCACACCTAGCACCATTTCCCACTAAAAGGAACTAGGGTTCCTTGGAGAAATGGCCAATTCTAAACTGGAGACGGGAGGTACAAGATGACTCGGGAACATCCTGTGCCAAAAAGTAAGAAACTCTTCAAAAATCGGAAGAGAAAACGAAAAGAAAGAACACCAAACTGATGGGGACGTGTCAAAAGGACACAGGATCCAACATGAAGGGTCTCTCTACTGGACAATTTGGGCATCAAAATAGTAAGGACAGTAACAAATCATAACTTATTAAATAAAACAGGACTCCATGAGTTCATGTTATAACTAGATAAGTAAAAAATGTGGAAGAAACAATGTCAATGATAAATAAAGAATGGAGTTCGGGGCGGGTGATCACTCACCACTTTGCAATCACTACAGTCGAGCTCAATTTAGACAAGAACCATCAGTGGATGATAAATCCAGGGTGGTGGGATTTGATGAGGAGCAGGCTACTTGCAAGAGTCCCCCTATAGAATGCTTATTAGTTGCCAGGGTAAAAAGAGTAACTATATAGTGAGAAACTGGACAACACCTTGAGTGCATGATCAAATTAACTTCAACGAGGAGTACTCAGATACCACGTGCTTCTGACTGGGATTCCCTGAGGAGACATCACCACGTGTTTAAGTATTCCAGTCAAGAATACAAAACCTGCCCTAGCTGGTGTGACTCAGTGGATTGGGAGCCAGCCTGCAAACCAAATGACTGCTGGTTCAATTCCCAGTCAGGGCACATGCCTGGGTTGCGGGCCAGGTCCCCAGTGGGAGGCGTGTGAGGGGCAACCACACATTGATGTTTCTCTCCTTCTCTTTCTCCTTCCCCTCCCCTCTCTCTGAAAATAAGTAAAATCTTAAAAACAAAACAAAAAACCTGAATCTAATCTGAGGAAACATCAGATAAACCCAAATTGAGGAACAGTCTATAAAGTTAGTAGCTAGTATTCTTCAAAGCTGTCAAGGTCAACACAAAGAAAGACTGAGGAAGTTTCCGATTAGAGACACGAAAATTAAATGTAGTGTATGACCCCAGACTGAAAGGACATAGAGGACGTTAATTGGGGCAAGCAATGAAACTGGAATATGGACTGTAGATTTTAGCATTTTATCAACGTTAAACTTCTTTAAGTGGTTATATGAGAGTATCTTTGTTTTTAGGAAATATACACTGAAGCTTAATGCTGATCTCCTTAATGGAGATCAAGGGGCATGACCGCATATAACCTGCATCTTACATGGTTCAGAAAAATGTTCACACATATACACACACACGCAAATAAATTATGCACTTGGGAAAAGGGAACACAGGAGTTCTGCGTGCAACTCTTGTGATTTTCTTGTTAAGTTGAATTTATCTCCAAATGAAAGTTTTAAAAAGCCAAAGACAAGGAAAATATTGAACCAAATTCACTAGTTTTGCATAAGTGTCTATCACAAATCAGGGCTGGAAATAGATTTCAAAGGCATCTAAATAAATAGTTGAGAGTTAAAGTCACCATAACTGCTGCATTCAAGGAAAAGTATGCATGTACACCACCAAAAACTTAATGGAATTGATTGTTTTAAAGATTTTTTTAAAATTTAATTTTTAGACAGAGGGGAAGGGAAGGAGAAAGAGAGAGAAACATCAGTGTGTGGTCTCACACTCCCCACACCAGGGACCTAGCCCTGCAACCCAGGCATGTGCCTCAACTAGGAATCGAACCAGGGACCCTTCGGTTTACAGGCCAGTACTCAATCCATTGAACCACACCAGTTAGGGCTGACTGGGTCTTCTTCATTAGACAGTGACAAAGGCTAATAAACTTACCGCCAATGTTTCTCAACTCTTCTGCTCAGGGCAATTTTTTCTCCTACTTCTGTGCACACAGGATTAGTCAGAACAATTTTGCCCAAATCAGCCTTGACGGCGCTGACTCTTCCTCCAGTCGACAGGGATCCTATGTTCACCATGAGCACTTCGTTCTTAGACAGCTTTTGCACCTAGAGAAATAAAACGGGGAGAAATAATCCCCAAAATCAGTAAAACGCTTTCCGAAAATTACTGCTTATTTTTTTTACATCCCTGCCAACAACAGATGTCAGCAATTTCCCATTTCTGCCAATGTAATTGTCCTGAGACTTCTGAAAAGAGCAAATGGGTAACTGACTATGGCACTGTCACATGTGACAGACCTTTCGCTGTTTGGTTTTGTTTCACTTTAAACGGATGAACATACCAAAGCTCTCGGTTTCAGGAAGTCAAATTTATTCACCTTTGCTTTTTTTATCCCATGCTGACTGTTAAACTAGTCTTAACACCATTTGTAACAGGAACCACAGAAAGCACTTACCTTTGCTGCTTTTTTGTCTCCTTCGGTGCGTACACCTAGAAGCCGTCTAAGCAGGAAATAGGAGATTTCCAATTCTGTGAAGATCTCAGGTAAAGCTCCAACTGCACCAAGTACCTGCCCCACCATTCGGTCAGCCCGGCACAAAGTGGGGTCGATTTTTGTTCCAACTCCTGATATAAAATAAGATTTTATGGATATAGATGTTCCAACTTTTTTCCCTATAAAGCTCTTTATCCCAAAACTATGTGCTCAAGTACAGCACATACCTCTACAGTTTCATACCCATATTCTCATAGTCACCTAACAGCTACACAGGTGTGACAAAATACCTACCCACTTTATGCAAAGAAATAGAAATGTAAACTCACAGGTTAGCTGGGCATTTGTAAACAGAAACATTGTCTTGATTTAAATTCTAAACAAAGGACAAAAAGGTAATAGTTGAACTCAAAAATAAGTCTGAACATCCTTAATGACAGTTGAAAACATACAAAATTTATGAGTAGTTTGTATAACATACTCATTTCTCCCCTGAAAGGCTAATAAAAAAGATAGCTTAGCCCTGGCTGGTGTGGCTCAGTGGACTGAGTGCTGGCCTGAGAACAGAAAGGTCACCAGTTCAATCCCCAGGCAGGGCACATGACTGGGTTATGGACCAGGTCCCCACTCAGGGATGCTCCAGAGGCAACCACACATTGATGTTTCTCTCCCTTCCCCTCTCTATAAAGATAGATAGATAGATAGATAGATAGATAGATAGATAGATAGAGCAAGCAAGCCAGCCCAGGCTGGTGTTGCCCAGTGGATTGAGTGCTGGCCTGCAAACTAAAGGGTCGATGGTTTGATTCTCAGTCAGGGCACATGCCTGAGTTGTAGGCCAGGTACCCAGTGTAGGGCATGTGAGAGGCAACTGCACATTGATGTTTCTCTCCCTCTCTCTCCTCGTCTATAAACAAACAAACAATCTCAAAAAATAAATAAAAACTTAAAAAATAAAAAATTAAAGAAAAAACACATGAAATTATCTTATAACCTAAAATCAACAGTTTAACTACATGTATGTTCCTTGATCCCATTCAATTATTAAAATACCCAATAAAAAATCTGTAATATATCTTTCTGGGTAATCCATTTCCCATGAAGAGTACTATGAATACGTACAAAGGAAAAGTGTAGGGATGAGAGCAAATCCTTACCGATAAGACCTCCTGGAGCAGCATACTGAAGATCATTATGTTCTGCAAACAGTGACACAATTTTGGAAAAGATTGGCTTACACATGAGTTTTCCTTCACTATCTTTGGAAACAATACCAGGTCTGACCTCTATCTCCTGACCCACCTGTAAAAATATAAATCAGCAATTAGAATTCCTATAATTAGAATTACGGACAACACAATTCCTATTTATATACAGAAAGTCCTAACAGGAAGACCAGAAAACTGAAAAGGCAATCCTTTCTCTATTTCAAAAATCACAATAAAAAAAATAAGAAGCGAAAGAGATCTTCCAAACCAGAACCATCAACTATTTCTAACCACCTACCACATAAGCCTATCCCCACAAAAAACGTGCTCCCTACTCACGAGGAGCCTATAAAGTTAGAGGTCAGGCACATTCAAAAAACATTAATAGTATACAACAACACCTACATCAAGAACTAGACACTATAAAAAATGTTATTTTTCAATTTGGAATATCCATACTGTTTTCCTGATTAAGACCAGGGAAGTACATGCTTTTCTAACCACTTTACTGTACATCTGAAACTAATACAAAATAATAATTGAATGTAAACTGTAACTGAAGAAAAAAAAAAAAACCGCCAGGGAAGAACAAATAAAACAAAAACAACAACCACTAGACTCTGGGTGGTCAGCACACAATGGAGCATACAGACGTATTATAAAGTCATTAAAAACCTGAAAATTCAAATAATGTTAACCAGTGTTACCCCAATTAAAAAAAAAAAAAAACACAAAAATCAAAACCCAATTTAGCCTGGGCTGGTGTAGCTCAGTGGATTGAGCGCAGGCCTGTGAGCCAAAGGGTTGCTGGTTCGATTCCCAATCTGGGCACAAGCCTGGGTTGTAGGCCAGGTCCCCAGATTGGGGTGCGCGAGAGGCAAACACACATTGATGTTTTTCTCTCCCACTCTTTCTCCTTCCCTTCCCCTCTCTCTAAAAATAAATAAATAAAATCTTTTAGAAAACCAACCAATTTACCTTTAGCACTCCTTTTAGAATACTACCACCAGCCACACCACCCTTAAGGTCATCAACTTCACAGCCAGGTTTGTTGACATCAAAGGACCTAATAACTAAAAGAAAACAGAGTAAAGCCAATTCTGTTAACTTTAACTTTAGAAAAAATATTATTTTCTAACTTAACTTTCCTAAAATAGCAGACACATCAGATTTACACCATAAGGGTGACTTCATGACAAAATCTAGTATTATTACTCCAACTAAGTATACCACAGCCTTACTTAGGATGGGAAAAGTGGGAATAACTTCAAAGATCAGTGATGGGAGGCATTTTATGATGCATCAAACCTACAGAGTGTCATGCAGCTATCAAAGAATGTAGAACCTATGTAATGATATGGGAGGATAACCTTCATGTACTATTAAGGAAAAAAACCCTATTTACTAAAGTAACACACGGTATAATCCCACTTCCACAAAGAAAAACTAAAACAGCCCTGGCCGGTGTGGCTCATTTGCGGGGAGCACTGTCTCCTAGATTGGAAGATTACCTGTTCAAATGCCAGTGAGGGCACGGACAACTGTACCCCAGTTGGGACACATATGAGAAAGCAACCACTCAATGTTTCTCACATTGATGTTTCTCTCTCTCTCTCTCCTCCCCCCTCTACAGCAATGAAAAAATGTCCTTGGGTGAGGATAAGAAAAATTAAAACAAAAAGCATGATATGAACAAAGAGAGGTATGGGAATAATATACACCAACTGCTTACTTTGGTTACTTTAGGGCTAAGGGGCTAGAAGTGGGAAGTAGGAAAACCATGGACTTTTATCTCTATATAACCCTGTATTATGTGACTTCTGAAATAAAAATTTAGTTTTAAAACTACACAACTACTCTAGGACTCCATGACTAGCACTTAGGTTCTGAGCGTGGTGTCCCTGAACAGAGGGTGCACATCGCAATCACCCAAGAGACCCTTCCCACCACACACAGGTGGGCCTTGAGCGAAGGCCCAGAAGGGCTCAAATGTCTGTTTTGAAAAGGCTCCTATATCTGTGAGTAGAAATCACAACCTTAGATGATCAAATTACACCAATAGCGATATTATGAACTTAAGTAAAAGTGAAAGGGACATGAAAATCTTCATTAATAGCCCTGGCTGGTGTGGCTCAGTGGAATGAGTGCCAGCCTGCGAACCAAAGGGTGGCTGCTTGGATTCCCAGTCAGGGCACATGCGGGGTTGCAGGTCAGGTCCCCTTAGGGGGTGTGCGAGAGGCAACCACACATTGTTGTTTCTCTCCATCTCTTTTTCCCTCCCTTCTCCTCTATAAAAATAAATAAAAGATCTAAAAAGAAAAGAAGAAAAAAAATCTTCATTAATGGTACAATGGGATCATTTGTACGAGTTCTAATATCCTGTTCCAGACTACAATATAATTCCATAGAGAGTACTGTATTATTCACCTTGATCACATAATATGCCATACACTGAACACAAAAAGGTTAAGAGTTCCTTCTATATTCAAGACTGTGTTCCTCAACCAGTAATGCAATGTAGTACTGCCATTACGATCTCAAAATTCATCAATTTCAAAATAATTTCTATGAAGATTACAATTTATTATCACCTCTGCACAAAGAGAAAATAGTAATAAACACCCTTAAGGGAGAATCACCAATGTAGAAAACATCCAATAAGAATTAAAGAAAAATCCTATCACTTACCAATAAGTCGGGGTTCTGAAGTAAAATCTCTTGGGGGTACTGGAATTTTCTTTACTATGTACTCACAGACAACTTCAATATTGTATTTCAGCTGAGCAGAAATTGGAATAATAGGAGCTCCTTCTGCTACTGTACCTATATGACAAAATTCAGCAAAGTCAGAATTCTTCAATTTTACAAAACCTAGTCTATACATATTACATGAAACTGTTAAAATTTTAAATATATTAATAAATATATTTAATATACTAAAATGACAAAACTGTTTAAAGGAATAAAATATTAATACTCCTGGGAAAAAGCACTTTACCAGTTGAAAGATTTCTAATAACATGTAATTAACCTTCCAATAAATGTCAAGGTAAAATTACAGACTCTTTGCTAAGCAAAGACTGCTGCACATATAATATTTGCTCCTTATTAATTATGTGTCAAACAGGCTGGTCAAAGAAATGGAACAAACATAATTAGATTTTAATCAATACAACTTATTCTTTTTCATTATGATAGGACTGAGTTCATGAGAAGTCAACCTTTCTAACAAGAAAAGCAAAGCTGAGAGAGAATCATGTCAACAGTAGATGTATCATGTTTGGCCCTGGTAGGGTGGTTCAGTTAGTTGGAGAGTTGTCCCATACATCAAAAGGCTGTGTGTTTGATTCCTGGTTAGGACACATGCCTAGGTTGTGTATTTGAACCCCAGTAGGTATGCGTATGGAAGGCAACCAATCCATGTTTATCTCTCTACAATCAGTAAAACATATCCTCAGGTGAGATGATAAAAAAAAAAAAAAAAAAAACACGCATCATGTCTTTCCCTGAAATGAAAAACACATTGTTAGAGAAAGGGACCAGAAAGATTAAATAAATGATCATCAGTCCCAATTCTCAAAGTAGCTACCTGGTAAGAACAGTTGAAGACCTATTTTTTTTTAATGCTTTTGTTCATTTTACTATCACTGAGGAGTTTTTAAAAGTGATAGCTTCCAGAATATGAGTTCACTTCTAACTTTCAAGCAGCAAAAATATACTTTAGTCCAAGGGTATACAACCTTTTGGTGTCTCTAGGCCACTGGAAGAAGAGTTGTCTTGGGCCACACATTCAATACACAAACACTAATGAAAACAAAAATCTTAAAACGTTTTAAGTAAATTCACAATTTTGTGTTGGGCTGCATTCATAGCCATCCTGTGCTGCATGCAGCCTGCGGGCCAAGGGTTGGACACCCCTGCTAGTCTATCAAATCCAGAAACAGATTTCACTAGTGGTAGGTAAAGAAAAATAAGGCTTAAGGCCCTTAAAGAAAAATAGGGCTTAAGGCCCTTAAGTTTACCCTGTTTTAGATAATAGAGTTAAATTAACACCTGGTATCTGGATTAAGTGGCTCTCAAAATGATTCACAGATGTATTAAGATACTATGGTGTCTTACCTTGTACAAATGCAAGGATCTGTTCGTACTGTTCTTTGGCCTGGCTTTCTTTTACCAAATCGATTTTATTTTGCAGAATCAAAATATGCTTCAGTTTCATGATTTCTATAGCAGCCAGGTGTTCAGAAGTCTGAGGCTGAGGACAAGACTCATTACCAGCTGGATGATGAAAAATAAAACAGATGCAAGAGAATTACCTGGAAATACTTGCCAGAAGAGGCAAATCCGTAAGAGACAGAAATCAAATTAGCGGGTGCCAGGAGCTGGACTGGGGGAAGGGGGGATGGAGTGACCGCCTAATGGGCACAGGGTTCCCTTTTGGGGTAATGAAGATATTCTGGAACTAGACAGTGGTGATTCTTATGCAACACTGTCAGTGTACTTTAATGTCACTGAACTGTATACTTCAAATACTAAAGTGATAAATTTCATGTTATGTATATCTTACTACCAAACCTAATAAAGGGAACATTTGAATGCCCTAGCCCTATTCAAGGCAAAAGTCGTGGACACGTCGTTTGGCTCCCATTGCTGGCCCTAAGCAAGAAGTCTGGAATCAACAAGTTTGGCATCTTGGGGTCTGCCCTCAGCTTTTGCTCAGGCATAAGGCTCTATCCAGTATTAGAAATGTGCCGGTCTAGTCAAGCTCCTGAGAGACACAGAGTAATTAAGAAGGAAAGACACTTAATACAGTCTATGAATCTCAACTATCAGAGGCTACTTCCTAACAGAGAAGAGAAGACCACTAATCGAGAAGATAACCAACAGTGTATTATAAAGAAATAGGCATGTTCTGTTGGGCACTCCAACAATCATTCTCTCTAAGCAGTGATGTTCAGGTGCCCTGTACTAGATTCATTTGGCATACTTTTAAGAAATTATATTCCATAGCAACAAATCTCTCAACAGCTCACATAAGGAAGGTAACACAACCCTAGCCTTGAAAATCCCAATGCAGGCCTAGACTTCAACATTTATTAAGAATGAGATTTGCATCTAAATAAAAACATTTTATTATCCTGGGCAGTCTGGCTCGGTGGTTGAAGTGTCATCTCGTAGACTGAAGGGTCATGGGTTTGATTCCTGGTCCAGGCATATGCTTGGGTTGCAGGTTCGGTCCCTGGTCAGGGTGTGTGTGAGAGGCAACCTATCGGTATTTCTCTCTTGCATCTATGTTTCTGTCCCTCTCTTTCTTCCTCTTTCTCCCTCCCCCTCTCTCTAAAATCTGTGGGCATGTCCTTGGGTAAGGATTTTAAAAAACAAACAAAAACAAATCTTATAAATCAGTGCTGCAGTGGACAGCTCAGAGGAAAAAAAAAAACAAAAACAAAAACCACATGTACTTTTACATGTAAATTTAGAATAAATCATTTCATGTGATCTGAGTGGGGAAAATAAATTATCGACTTTCTAAAATATATACTACCATATGAATTCTCGTAAGACATCCACCCTCAGTCTGCCTTGTTTAACATTTTGTGATAGCTGGCAGGCAGGGATGCCGTCCTGGATTTCATGTTAGTTTCCATTCACGTTACCCAACAGTTACGGCCCTTAAAGGCCTTAGCTCCCTTTTAAATATTTCATCTTGGATTTGTTCCACATTGATTTGTCCAAACCAATTCTGATGTATTTACCTATCAACAGAAGAGCTGCATCCATCACTGCTGCACCGTTCAGCATAGTAGCCATCAAAATATCATGGCCAGGACAGTCAACAAAGGAAACATGTCTAACAGTGGAGAAACAGCAATCAGTCCAAGATCAATCAATACTTCGAGATACAAGTTACGGATTTTCCAAAATCAAATCACTTTATATGCATAACATATTATATATAAAGATGGAATAAAAATACAGAAATAATTCTTACTACTATAAAGTCAAACAGTTACATACAGGACTTGGGGTTTTTAGACCTTGGAAATAATATTACCTACTCACTGAGAGTCAAATCACTGCGGGTCATTGCAAAGTAAATGAAATTGGCTATGTGATAGCTACAAATAACTCAAGAGCCAGAAACTCCCAAATCCAATTAAAGTAAATATGGTAGAGTGTATATAGGGAATGGTATGTATACGAAAGCTAAAACAGTGTTAACATAACGGGCATTGTCATATGAAAAAATAATTTGCCAAAATTTTCTCCAGCACCTTGAATTAATTAGCAATTGCTAATCTGAATTGGACATGGCAGCACTATTTAAAACAAACAAACAAACAAATAAACCTGTATTACTCATTCAGAACCATTATGTTAAAAAAAGTGTATGCTTGCTCTGGCTGGTGTGGCTCAGTGGAATGAGCCCCAGGCGTCTGCAGACCAAAAGGTTGCAGGTTGATTTCCCAGTCAGGGCACATGCCTGGCTTGTGGGCGGGTCTCCAATAAGGGGTGGGCTAGATGCAACCCACTGATGTCTCTTTTGCATATTGATGTTCCCCTCTTTCTCCCTCCCCGCTCTCTGAAAGTAAATAAAAACCTTTTTTAAAAAAACATTATTTATTTTCAGAGAAAGGGGAAGGAAGGAAGAAAGAGACGGAGAGAAACATCAGTGTGTAGTTGCTTCTCACACACCTCCAACTGAGGACCTGGTTCACAACCCAGGCATGTGCCCTGACTGGGAATCTAACCACAGACCTACTCAATCCACTGAGCCACACCAGCCAGGGCTAAATAAAATCTTTTTAAAAAAAGTGCAGGCTTATACTGTCATTATCTAAAACATGGGTCAGCAAACTATGGCCCTTAGGCAAAATCCAGCCCAGTGTCATAGCGCTCAAGCACACACCGTCTGTGCCTGCTTTTGTAACATGAGAGCAGAGCTGGGTCGCTAAAACAGAACTCATGGCCTGCAAAGCAAAAATATTTACTATCAGGCCCTTTAGAGAAAAAGTTTGCTAATCTCTGATCAGGGCCCAAAGTATGATGAGACAAGTGAAACGCTTGGGCGCAAAATTTAAGGGAGTGACAAAAATCTTAATAATCAAGATAAAGAATATTTAAATTTAATATTGTCAGAAACAGAAATTAATGCCAAAAATCCATGATAAAATATCAAAATCTTCAATGAAAAAAGGATCGGCAAAAATGCCATGCTGAATCCAAAACAAGAAAAATGATATTGAATAGAAGAGGAAAAAAAAACCCTAGTAATTCCAAGCCCATCCTTATTTAAACAAATGACATTGTTTATCATAATTTTTCAATTAATAAAAAAAATTGCTTAATATTGCTTAAAATACTACTTATCTTAACTACTAAGGGTTTTCAGCATCCCCTCTCCCCCTTAAAATTTTGGGTGCAAGGCAAGGAAGGGCCTTACTTACCTCTCCCTAGTCCCAGCCTTAACCCTGATCTAAAAATCTCCTTGTGGAGCATCCCCAGCCCCCAAAACATCACTAGGTTGATGTTAGTACCCTCTGATAAGGAATCAGAAGACACAACCATATTTATAAAATAGATGGCTAACAAATCCATGTACTTAAGAGGGGTAATTAAGAATGGCTTTGTTCCCCCTGCTCCAAGAACAGAAACAGTGCTATCTAGAAGAAATTTAGGAAGCCTGACAAAAAAGAATCCCTTAAATCCAACAAGCTGTGTTTCCCTCCATTCCATGCTGCTTATGTGATACTTTTCCTTTGGAGAACTTGCACTTAAATAAGTTTAAATACCTGACTTTTCAAACTATTGTCATTATAGCCATTAACAACATAAAATAATGGAAAAATAACAAAACCATTCAGCAATTAGGTTCACTGTTTAATCCCCAGTTAAATATTTCAAAAAGCAGCAACCACAAGACAATAAAATATAAAGTGCTTTTAGCACCAAAGAGGTCACCTGACTAATTTGAAGTTCCCTTTGGTCCCTGGAATGTCTGTGGGGAACTCATCAGGTGTACTACTTCCGCAGGATCGGTAGCATTCTGGCCGAGGACAGCTTGGATCATCAAGTTTATAAATCTAAAAGTTTCAATGAAGAAAGATTTGGGTTTGTTACCTGTACATTCCAATTAAAGCTAATTTCTAGTTCCACAGTACGCAGCTCACCTTGGCATTAGCATATCCAAGCTTGATTGTAATATTTCTTTCTAGTTCATTTTTGAACCTGACAGTGTGAACTCCAGAAATAGCTTTTACAACTGTGGATTTCCCATGAGCTACATGACCAATTGTACCTACAGACAAAGTTCAAGAAATTAATTCACATACACACAATTGCAAGAAAATTTTTCCCCAAATAGTGTTGGAGTAGAAAACCCAAAGCTATAACTCATTATAAATATCAGTGTAAAACCAACAGTGACTTCAATTTTTGATCCCACATACTCTTTTCTATTAAAAATGTATTCTGAGACAGGAATGAAGTGAATTTTCCATGTAACTGATAACCTTGCTCAAAATCCATACTCAGTACGCTGACCAGGTGGCTCTGTTGGCTGGAGCATCCTGTGTATCAAAAAGTTGCAGCTTTCATCCATGATGGGACCATGTATGGGCAGCAACTGATCAATGTTTCTCCTCCTTCCTCTCTCTTTAAAACCAATAAATACATCTCCAGGTGAGGGTTTAAAAAATTATTTTCAAAAAACCCCGCATACCCAGCATACTAAAAACAATTCATCTCATGTTTTTAATCACAGAAAAGACTGCCTTCATTTAAAATAAATGCTCAATAAAAAAAATACATAATGTCTTGTATATTCAGAAACTTGCCAGCATTCCCAAAGTGAAATAAATAGGTATGATGAGCCCAAGCAAAAGGCATCCATGAAAATGAGAAAACAACTCAGGTTTAATTATGGCAATGCTATCAAGGGCAGCACAAGTCTTACAACTTTTTAATAGCCTGATGGTAGAGCCTTACTTTTAACTAGGCTTTACTGTGCTGTTTGTACAGACTCTCAAATACCCCAAATTTGCACTCAGTCGACTAACTTCTTCTCTAAAGTTCTAGGTGTCAATTAAGAAAAAAATACTGTACTTAATAACAGCCTACATATCAAATAAAACTTTCAAAAACTCTGCCCCTGCAATAACTCTGTGGCGAGTATAGGCACATTTTTACTTCTTCCTTAAAGTGCTACATGACTACCTATCACCTTATGCTATTAAACTTCTCATAGGTCTGTATCTTTTTTTCTCTCCTAGTCTGCAAGCTAGGCACGGGCAACATGTGTTTCCCCCCAAAATCTAGCAGGTGCTTTGCTCACAAGCGCTCAACGTCTATTTGAATATTTGCATCCTCATATAATTCAGATAATCACACAAAGGGATAGGTTAAAATCACTTGCCAGAGATCAAGCAACTCAGGTCTCCAAGTTCTTATCTTACCTATATTAATTGTGGCTTGTCTGCTGATAACTTCGTGTGAAAGTGGCGTCAATTTGCTAACATCCTGCAATCAAACATTTTGCTTTTATTTTTAACCACTGTACATAAGGCAAGTCACAACTTTTCCTTTGATTTTGCATGTGACCTACAGCTCGCCACCATGTAAACAGCTCTCTCCTACTTCTAAAGCGCTTTTCTTGTATAAGCAATCTTGTACTCTGATGACTAGGAAGCTTTAAAAGTCCCTCATTGTTACAAGAGACTACACCTCCATTCACTATAAGAAATGTACAGGCCCAAGACCGCCCAATCTTGAGAGCATTCATAAGTGACAACCTTAACGACGTTTAGGTCCCACGATCTCACACCCCACCGCCCAGCTCGCGGACTCGCCAACGTGCAGGCGGCGCTGCCGCCAGCGCGGCTTACCACCTCCCTCTTAAGAGCTAGCCATGCTCCTGACAGCTCGGAACTGCTACGTCTCAACGCCACCCGGGAGGCCCTGTCATCCCCCTTCCGAGTTCACTCCGCATCCTCCCAGATCGAAACCTTACCAAAGTAGCGAGATCTTGGCGAGAAAGATGCGGCTGGCCGAGAGTCACGCCAGCCTCGCCCCCCGCCATCTTGTCTGGAGAGGAAGGAAGTCGGCGCGGGAACAGCCTGACCACACATAACACAGCGGGGGAGGGGAGGAGCGAAAGCGGGACGGCAGACTAGGGTCCAGGCCGGGGACCGGAGGATGACCGGAGCAGCAGGACCTCACTGCTTGGACTTCTTCCTGATTGAGTTCATATAGTACTTGCCGGTAGGAATACTAGAAAACACAAGGCAAAGTTTCGGGGTCTATTCGCCGGAGACATGTTGGGTTTTTTTGTGCAGGCAAGGCTGAGGGCAGCCCCAAAAAAAGGCCCCTGGCTAGGCGGGTGAAATTAACGTCGCGCGCGCTTGCGCGGGAGAAGCCATTTCCGTTTCCCGTGGGGATAGCCGGAAGGGTTTCCCAGAACCTGGGAACCTTAACTAGGATGTGAGGACAGACTGTGGGAATGTCTTTCTTTACCAATTTCCGCAATTTAATAAGGCGAGGTCGGCTTGGGTCCGGCCCACCTGTGACGGAACTATTGGCTGGGAAGAAGCCACGCGCAGAACTGGAAACGTTCACAGCGCCTTGCGTCACCAGGCAGGCGGCGGGGAGGGCGCCCTCGCGCGGAGGTTCCGCGACCTAGGGATGGCAAAAGCAGAGTCTAAGTTGTTTTAGGAGAGAGGTTTCTAGTACTAGGGAGATGGTCCGTGATGGCGCCAGAATCGAGTTAAGATAGAAGCTGGGTGTCCTTAAGAGCGCCCAAAGAAAATGCAGATAACTGTACTTGAGCAATAATAAAATCATTAGAAAATATTGTAATAACTATGTATGTACCCAGGTAGGCATTTGAAGCACGGGGGTCCACTCTGTAAAGCACATGATTTTCTAAGCACTCTGCTGTATATATGAAACTAATAAGTTGTTGAATGCAAACTGCGTAAAAATTTAAAAATATATACAATAAAAATAAAGTACAAGGTCACCACTAACTGTTAAAAAAAAGAGCGCCCAAAGAGGGTTTTTCTGTTTTGTTTTAAAGCTGATCCAAAAACACCCACTTATTTAATGGAAAGATTACCCCTAAATAGGTATTTTGAAATTTAAAGATTTTTGAGCCTTAGTCCTTTTCTTCATCCAATATTAAAAAGAATGCAAGTTTTATTTCTCCCTCATGCATTTATGCTTTACAAATTTTCCATCATTAACAGGTACTCATTCTAGCCAGAAAAAAAAAATGTAAGGGGAGGTGAATAAGAATTGAGGTTACCTGTGTTCGCTGAACACTTAAGTAAGATTAAAATGAATGTTTTCATAAATTTTAGGTACAACAGTTTACTTAAAGTAGGAAGTTATGTTTCAATAAATGCATTTAGTGGTTAAGTGATGGTAGAAACTGTACAATGCATTGTATTTGGGTGGAGGCATTTAGTTCTACATTTAGGAACTTACAAATTTACAAATTTAGAATTTATCTTACTTTGTAAATAGTTTTACCAACCAATTTAGAAAGCCCATCAAGGTGATAAAAATGTGGAATTAGTGGTGATGGATACTATTTTATGAATACACTAAAAAACAGTGAATTGAACACTTTAAAGGGTGGTTGAATTATATCAATAAAAATATATAATTCATTAATAACAATATATGCTTCATTGTCAGAAACTTTTTGAAGTAGAAATGTCACAGGAAATAATGTCATTAATAAGAATAATAGTAGTTAACAAACATTGGCATTGACTTAAGTATTAATTTAATCTGTAAAAGAGGCTAATGAGGTATATACTTTTTTTGAGATATTATTGTTACCATTATTTAATATTACCATTTGACAAATGAGGAAGCTTGAGTCCTAAAAACATTAGATAACATGATTCCACAGCTAGTAAGTAGCAGAGCTGGAATTCATAGGCAATTACAAGCATGCTCTTTTTAGAAGATGGAATTTTTTGAGATAAGATTTGCATACCATAACAATTAAGTGATTTTTAGTAAATTTACAGAGTTGTGCAACTATCACCACAATCCAGATTTTGAACATTTCAATCACTCCCAAAGAGATCCTGACTATCCATTTGCAGTCAATCCCCATTTCTATTTCTGGCCCTAGGTAACCACTAATGGTCTTTCTGTCTCTATAGATATGCTTTTTCTGGACGTATTATATAAGTAAAATCATACAACATGTGGTTTTTTTGCTTCTGGCTTCTCTCAGCATAATTGTTTTGAGGTTCATCCCTGTTGTAGCATCCATCTATCAGTAGTAGGTAGTCCATTCCTTTTTATTGCTGAATACAATCTCATTTTATAGACATACCACATTTTGTTGATCAATTCACCAGTTGATAGATATTTATTTTATTTTCACTTTTGGCTATCGTGAATACTAAGTGCTATGAACATTCACGTACATGTTTTTGTTATTGTGAATAATGCTGCTATGAACATTTGTGTACAAATTTTTATGAAAACATGCTTTCATTTCTCTTGGTAAATATCAAGTTGTGTAATTGCTGAGTCCTATGGTAAATCTGCGTTCAACTTTTGAGGAATAGCCAAACTTTTCCAAAGTGGCTGCATCATTTTACATTCCCACCAGCAATGTATGAAGGCTGCAGTTTCTCCACATCTTCGTCAACTTGATATCACACTATCACAGCTTGATATTGTATTTTTTATTATAGACATTCTAGTAGATGTGATTTTAATTTGCATCTCTCTAATGATTGATAATGTTGAGCATCTTTTCTATACTTATCAGTCATTCATATCTCAAACCCATTTTTAAATTGGGTGGTTTATCTTACTGAGGTGCAAAAGTTTTTATAATTTTTTTAATCTTCATTCATGGATAAGGTTTTATTGATTTTAGAGAGAAGGGAAGGAAGGGAGAGAAAAACATCAATTGCTTGCCTCCTGTATGTACCCCAACCCTGGATTGAACCTGAAACTTAGGTATGTGCCCTGACCTGGAGTTGAACCCACAATCTTTTCAGTATAGGGGACTATGCTCCAAACAACTGAACCACCCAGCCAGGGCAGAGGTGCAAGAGTTTTAAAATATTCTGGACATAAGCCCTGGCTGGTGTGGCTCAGTAGATTGAGTGCTGGTCTGCAAACCAAAGAGCTGCAGAATCAATTCCCAGTCAGGGCACATGCCTGGGTTGCAGGCCAGGTCCCCAGTAGGGGGTATGTGAGAGGCAACCACACACTGATGTTTCTTTTACTCTCTTCCTCCATCCCTTCCCCTCTCTCTAAAAATAAATAAATGAAATCTTTAAAAAAATAAAATGTTCCAGACATAAGTCTTTATCAGATACATGATTTGTAAATGTTTTCTCCCAGTCTGTAGTTTGTCTTTTTATTTTCTTAATGCTGTCTTTGAAGAAAGAGCAAAAGTTTTTAACTCTGAAGTCCAATTTCTTTTTTTATGAATCATGCCTTGGTATCATATTTAAGAATACTTTGCTTAATCCAAGGCCACAAACATTTACTCCTGTGTTTTCTTCTGCAAGGGTTCTAGTTTTAGTTTACATATTTAGGTCTATGGTCTATATTGAGTTAAGTTTTGTGTATAGAGTCTGGTCAGGGTTTCATTCCATCTTTTTTCCATGTGGATATTCAATTGTCCCAACATTATTTGTTGAAAAGACAGTCCTTTCCCTATTGAATTGCCTTGGCACTTTCTTGAAAATATTCATAACATGACCAAAAATTGACAATAAAAGGATTTATTTCTGGACTCTCTATTCCATTGTTCTATATCTCTATCCTTATGCCAGTACCACAGTGCCTTGATTTCTGTCATTTTATATAGTACATTTTGAAACTGGAAAGTGTTAAGTCCTTTAACTATGTTCTTTTTCAAAATCCTTTTGGCTTTTCTAGAGCCTTTGCATTTCCATACAAATTTTAGAATCGGCTTGTGAATTTCTGCATAAAAACCTGCTGGGATTTTGCTAGGGATTGTCTTGAATCTGTAGATCAATTTGAAGAGAATCACCATCTTGACAATATAGAGACATCCAGTCCCAGCAGGCCATTCTGCCTCACCTATGCTTAGCATTCCAGTGCCCCTCACCTTGACAGTGCTGCTCTTCTCCCAGGTCTTTGGACAGTGTGAAGCTCCGCTGTCCTTGAAGCCAGGCCTGGGCCCCCTGCTGTTCACGTGCACTTCTGCTTGCACTTCAGCTACCCCGCCCCAAGCTGAGGCCCCCCGGAACTGATTTAACCTAAAGTCCCTCTCTGCCCTGTATCAGGACAAAGGCATTTTGTCCTGAGAGCTATGCAATCACTGTTTTGTTTTGTTTTTTTAAAGAACTTCGTTTAGAACTAATAAATAACTTCAGAGCCTAGATTCAATCCCATCTCTATCCTTAACCACAGTCCCCAAGTCCTAAAGGTGTGCTTCTGGCAACACTAATTACTGGAGGCTTTTTTCCCCACTTCCCTCATGGTGCAGACACCATATAGTAGCTCCCACTCACCTCAGCCCTGGCGCTCACCCTTAGGATGTGTACGTGTTTGCATGCACATCTCCTGAAATGCAGTCCTTATGAATATGGGGCTTGTATCTGCAGGCTTCTAAAGTAAAGCATTGCTTTTTACTGGTTCAGAAAGAACAGAAAAATAATTAACTCTGGGGGAAAGTGTTCTTTTTAGCATTTTCATTTACAAGGGGGCGTTGTCTACAATGTGTTTCAAAGTAAATATATATGTGCCATTAAAATTGTGATTACTAATTTCATTTTTTTTTACTAATTTCATTTTTGATTGATAGTGGATGTCAAACAACTTACTGTTCTTGTCTGTCTGGCTTAGCATACATACCACATTCTTTGTTTCACTTTTATCTCACTGGCTACTCTCTCTCCTTGACAGTCCTCTACCTTCTTCAGGATAACTAACTCCCTAGCCCAGGTGTGCCCCAAGGCCCTGTCCTTCCTCTCCTTATGCTCAGCCCCTCCCCTTGGGAACCTCACCAACACCTCATGAGTATGTGGCTGGCATATTGAGGCTTCTGAAGCATAGTATATTTTTCATTGGTTCAGAAGGAGCACAAAAAATGATTAACTTTTTAAAAATTTTGTTCATAGAGACAAAGAACAGACTGACAGCTGTCAGAAAGGAGGGAAGTGGGGAGCTGGGTTAAATAGGGGAAGGGATTAAGCAAAGCCAAACAAAACAAAGCCAAACAAAACAACTCACAGACACAGACAACACTGTGGTGATTACCAGAGGGAAAGTGGGGGGTGGCAGGTAGAAGAGGGGAAAGGGGAGATAAATGGTGATGGAAGGTGGCTTGACTTTGGGGGGTGAACACACAGTACAATATACAGATGATGTATTATAGAATTGTACACCTGAAACCTATATATTTTATTAACCAATGTCACCCCAATGAATTCAATAAAAATTAAAAATTTTTTTGTTCTTTTTAATGTTTTCATTTTCAAGGGGCTTTGTCCACACTGTATTTCAAGGTAAATATATTTAGCTAAAGTGGCGACGACATTCATTGCATCTTTTATTAATGGTGGATATTTAGTACCTGCCTCTCCAGGGTACAGCATATGGCAATCTGGTCTCCTAGACCAGTCCCCTATTTTCTCCTGGATGGCTCCCTACCCTTGGCAGAGCCCAGGGCTCAGTCCTTGCACCTTCTCCTTTCCCTGCACCCCTTCACACTTGCTCCTCTTGAAGTCTTCCAGATCTCAGGAAGTGACAAGTCCATCCTTCCAGTACCTCAGGCCAGAAACGGCAACATCCTCGACACCTCTCTTTCCTTTCTCCCTACATTCAGGAAATCCTTTTGGCTCCTCCTTCAAAATATTTGCAGACTCTAGCCACTTCTCACAGTCTCCGCTGTAGCCTCCATTTCACTCCATTAGTGGAATAGTATCCTTACCTGGCACCCAGCTTCCCCATGTCTGCCTAAATTCTTGTTTTTTAAAAAACAGCCTATATTTTTGCATAATCTTTCCAGTGTTTTTTAAAAAAAGATTTTATTTATCCATTTTTAGAGAGAGGGGAAGGAAGGGAGGGAGAGAAACACCAATGTGTGGTCGCCCCCCACCCACCCCCCAATCAGGGACTGGGAATCGAATCAGCTACCCCCTGGTTCGCAGACTGGCACTCAATCCACTGAGCCACACCAGCCAGGGCTCCAGTGTTTTTTATTTCAGTGTTATTGAGATATAATTGACATATATCACTGTATAAGCTTAAGGTGTACAGCATAATTTGACCTACATATTCTGTGAAATGACAACCACAGTGAGTCTAGTAAACACCTGTCATCCCATAGATACAAGGGAAAAAAAGGTTTTTTTTCTTGAGATGAGAACTTCTAGGATCCACTGTCTTAGCAACTTTTAAATACACCATACAGCAGTGTTAACCACAGCCACCATGGTGTACGTTACATTATGCCTAAATTCTATAATTTACACAGAAGCCTGAGTGTTAATCATATTGCTCCTCTTCTCAAAACCTTCCAATGTTTCCCAAGTTCTCAAAGAGCAAAGACTTTACAGTAGCCCACGAAGCTTTACACAGTCTGGTCCCTCATCTCTTTCAAGTCAAGGCTCAAATGATACCCCTACCCAATCTCACTAGTTAGAATGAGCACACCTCTCCCCCTTGACACTCCTAATCTCTTTGCATCCTGCTCTATTATTTCCCATAGCATTTGCCACATTTTAACAGGCCATATAATTTGTTTATTTATTTTGATTATTGCCTGATTTATGTAATCCGTAAGAAGGCATGGATTTTTAGGTGTATAGTCACTGGTACCCACTGATTAGAACAGGGCTTGGCACATAGTAGGCACTCATAGATGTTTATGGCGTGAATAAGTATATTAGTATACATCACAGATGAACAATTTATGGAATTAAGGAGTAAAAAAATGCAACAGTGCGAAGATCATTTGCTGTGTTAATCAGTATAACCTGGTACAGTGGAGCATGGAGTGAGAGGCAACACAGGAAGGGGGAAGCCCTGATTGCCACGGTGTATATTCCGTAGCCCTCCTGATTTTTGCTTTTCTTCTCCCTCTCCCCTTCCTGCATCCTACACTATAACCTTACTAAACTATTCATGGTTCTCTAAATAAAGATGCCATACTGTCTCTTCTAGGCCTGGAACTACTGTCCTGTGGGGATCCTTTATTCTCTTCCTTACCTTGTTCCCTCTGGACTGAACTTAGGCAATACTGCCTCTGAGAAGCTGTGCTTGACCCTCGAAAGCTCTGATTACATCCCCCCTTTATACTTACTCACATAGCACCCCATGTTGCCTAAACCTGTCACAATGTGTTAAGGACTCCGATACTGAACCGGAATGTTTCTGAACCCAGGTGCAAAGCAGCTATTCTAACAACTGCCAGCAGAGAATTGTTTCATAGGGCTTTAGGGATGGAAATGAAATAGGAAGAAGCATTTGGTTCCAGGAAGGATCACATTGTTGAGTCTTCTTGGCTGTGTAGATATAAATCATGTTATCAATTAATTTTCCTTGAGGTAACTCTGCACATTAGTGAAATAACACAAATGTAAATATTTCAGACACACTGTTTCATGGGGGCAGTTGCCTTCTGAAGGGTTTTTGTTTATCTTTGCACTTACATCCCTTTTGGATATTTAGGGATTGGGTATTTTCCTAGCTGGGCCCAGGGTTGGGTTTGGGGGTTAATGACATTGGGGAAGAGAGAAACAAGTGGTGTGCTCAGAAAAGGGTTCCTACCAAATGATTATGGATCTGACTCAGAGGTGATGACAGAGGATATCCCTGTGTAAGGATCTCTAGAAGCCATGACCTGTTTAAAGAGATTGCAGTTTCCTTGTGATAGCTTTAGGTGTTTGCTTTGCTAAGGAAGTGGAGGTAGAGTTAAGTTGGTTAGTCAGAAGTGCAGAGAGTGACGTGGAGAAATGTGGAGAGGTGGTGACAGATCCGAAGGCCAGAGGTCATAGGAGACAGGCTAAGAGAAGCCTTTCTAAGTGACAGGTGACTAGCAATGACCAAGATGTGTGAGCATTAGCCAGGAATTTGCCAACATTCATGAAGACACTGATTTCCTATTAGTCATGCAACGTAAAAGCTCCAGTTATTCTATTTGGATATTAAAACAATAAACGTGAAAGCCTAGAGAATTGGGGGGTCCCTCAGATTGCATTTTGAAGGCTCCATCTAGGATAGGGACCAGGAAATAATGCTGAGGACAACAGCCACCATCCTGCTGGAATGTGTTAGTGTGTAAGTCTTGGTGTAGACCCACAGAAGTGAGTACTGATTTGGAAGACACTCGTGGGTCCTGAGGGGCTGAGATAGACTAGACCCCACAAGACGCCTTAAAATGCCTCAGGCCACAGAGCGCTTGGCAAACAGTTTTCAAGAAAGAGAATGCATAAGCAGCTTTATTAGAGTTGGCTGAAGACAGAACTTAGATTCCCAGAGATTGGGGTGGGGGCTTAGTTACATGAAAAGTTATTAGCAAAATAATTGGATTTCTGAAAAGCCTCAGCTACTTTTTTTTTTTTAAGTGGGGGAGGGCATACAGTATCCTAAATCCTCAGAACCCCTGGGTAGGAACTTCCTTCCAACTCCACTACCACTCCCAGTCCCAAGTCTCTAACCTGCCTCCCGACATCTGGGACTGCTAGATATCCGATTTGAGGCCTGTGTACTTAAGCTAGAGGGTTAGGAAAAGACAGCTTCTATCTGCCCCATGGGGCTCTACCAGTGTGAAAAAAAAAAAATGTCCTCAAGGTATTTAGGAGTTCCCATTATTCTAGTAATTGGTGGGAAAAGTAATTGAAGACAGGAATTGCCTGGAGGAGTTCGTTTGTTTAAATGACTTGCTTTTACTTTCTCGGTGTTGGAGAAGCAGAACGCTTCTTATTGTACCAGACCCTTCTATAAAACACCTCCCCTCTTTTCAAATGAGTGAGAGGCATCATTGATTAAAGATCACTTGTGTTTCAGAAGTGGGCTATATAAGTTGGTGGAAAGACGCAGTTCAGTTTCAGAAACAGTAAAGTATATTTAAAAAGTACATTTGGACATAATGAAATATTACAGGAGACCACGTATGGTAAGGCTCATGACATCACTGTAGGTATATCCCTGCTGCCCAAAACAGACACATTTCAGTTCCTGACTGAATCAAGAAGTCTTTCTAGACAGTTTAGTGCCTCACTATGTAATGTACAGCTCAAGATGTATGTCTGTCAGCTAATGTACAAAAATAAAAATTCAGCGCTTTTAGATATGCAGAAATAATGTATGAAAACAAATGTCCAAAGTTGAATGTATGCCATTTTAAAGTTTATTTTATGGCTTATAGTTTTTTAAAGCTTGTTTTATAGTTTAAATGGGAAAAGGGAAGCTTATATCCCTATTTCCAGAAGATTAAGGTGTTTTTCTCTCTTTTACCCCCTACGAAGTAGTCTGTATATTTCAGCAAAAGAGTATACCGTGTGCTGTGTTGGCCTCTCCGGAAAAGGACGTGTTTAAGTTTGCTACAGAGATAATGATCGCTTTTAGCAACATATATATCTCCCTGAAAATACATCGGGATATTGGCGTGGAGAGAAAATGGCGGCGGGGGGGTGGGGGAAAGAGAAATTCCTCAGTTTAGGATCAGAAATGGGCAATGGATAATTTAAGGTTAGTTGTAGAACTACTGGCCTCCAACTGTGTTATTTGTCATCTACACTTTCCCCAAAAGGAGATTTCACAACAATAAATTTACAGAACAGTCCGATGTTGTAGTTTTATATTCTAAATCAAGAGAAGTCTCTATTTAAAAAGCATTAAGCTAGAATTCTATAGCCGATTTGTTAACCCCCCCCCCATCGCTGCCCTCTGTTTCTTCTTGCTGTCTTATTTTCACGCAAATAGAAACAGAACAGCGTTTTAAGATCCGGCATTTGTCTGTTTGGTGCAGACATGCCGTTTTCTATGAATTTTCCCACCTCTGGGAAATGTACTTCTGAAACGTGTAATTGTTTGGGAATAAGCCAAGTGGAACTATGACGCAATTATCCCCTGCAAGTTGCCCTACAAAAAATGATGTCATTTGGTGCAGATGTAGTCACTTTTATAACACAGGTAGATATGGTAAAGCTGCTTCCAAGTCGTTCCCGATTTCCCCACCCCCACTGAATGCAAGAGGCAAAGACATTTTCCGGGCTTCCTAACACACAACTTGTCGAGAGTGGGCGCACGGCAGTGGCTCGAGCCCACCGCTCATGCAGGCGAAGAAGGACCGCTGCGCAGCGACTAATACAGCCAAGTGTTCCCAGCCCCGACGGCGAGGGAGGCCTCCTCCGGCAGGGATCGCGGCCACAGTGTGGGGCCGCCCGATCCCCTTAGAGGGGCCCGCTGCCATGGTCAGCCGGAACGTGGGGCCCCACGGGCGTGGGACAGCCCTGCCCCCACCCGGCTCCCACACCCGCTCCCGCGGTGCCGGAAGTGACGCGCACGGGCTGAAAGATGGCGGCATTGGCGCTCGACCAGGGGGAAGGTAAACACCCTCCGGGCCGCCGCCCGCCAGCGGGCCCCCTTGAGGCACCAGTGGGGACTGAGGGCGCCTCCTGGGCCTCCTGGCCATCTCTCCGCTTCCCACCCTTCGACCTCCCTACCCACGTGGCAGGCTTCCGCGTTGGGACAACGGCGCATAGAGCCCCCTGCCTGCGGGCCCCGCCTCCCTGGGCGGGCCCCGGGCGGCTCTCACCGCCCGCAGGGGGCGCGCGGCCAGGAGAGGCCCCTGGCTCGTGGCCCCACATGCCCCGCCCCTTGCCCGCCCCTTGCCCGCCTTCCTCCACCCCCGGCGTGGGTGATCCTGAGGCTCGGCGCGCTTGGGGCAGAAGCCCGGAGACGCCGTCGTCGACGCCGCCACCGTCAGCGCTTCTGCCGCTACTCGCGGTCCCTCAACCCCTTTCCCCGCCCGCGGTCCGGAGTCGGTCCTCCTGCCGAGCCCCGCCAGGTGCCGTGTGCCCCAGGCGTTGGCAAGGCCGAGCCCGGCCCCGACGCCGTACCCGCCTCTCGCCGAGCCGACAGTCTCGACTTGCGACTCAGCGCTGTCTTCTTTCCCAGGACTGGTTCCGAGGGGGCAGGAGGCGCGCAGACTCGCCCCCCGCCGGAGCGCCCGGGTCCGGCCCGGGAGCGGCCCCTTCTAGACGTTCGAGGACCCTGCCCAGTGCCGTCCGGCCACCGACCGCCCACCGTCCGGCCGCCGGCCCACTTCTTCCTGATGCGAACTGCCGTCTACTAGAGGTTGGACGGACCCCCGAGGTACGTAGCCGCCCCTGGCCCTCCGGCCTGCGGGAGCCCGTGCTTCGGCCGCGGCCCCGCGCTCGACTCCGATTCCGTAGCCCTTTCTGCACAGACCCGAGTCAAACATTTGGTAGACGCCGGGACCTAATTTGTCTTTGACTACTTAAATTGTTTGAATTTTAATTTTTTTCAGAGAGGAAAAAAAAGGAAGAAGCATAATTCAGCCATTTTTTGCAGCACACAGCTGCAGGTACCATGATTATTTTCTTCCTAACCCGTTCTTTCCCTTTAAAAATCCTATTTATGCCTGAAATAGAACTATACGAAATGCGAGGCATAAAACGTGGAATCAGAAGGTCTGGGTTCGACTGGGTGACTCTGAGAAAATCGCTTACTGAGTCTTGGTTTCCTATCTATGAAATCTAGTCACATCACAGGGTAGTGAGGACTATATGAGGCCATATATATGAAAATAATGTCTAGCTGTAAAGTGTAAAAATAAAAATGCAAGGCAGTTTTTTTGAGTAACCTTTGCCAGAGTGGTTAATGTGGTGGCTAACTGTTGCTGCCTCTTTATTTGTATATTATAAGTATAAGCAATAAGTACGGAATGTCGAAGCAGTGCTGTGAATTGACTAGATATAATAGTCACGTTGCTTGGCCTTCTTCCTACGAAATGCTAACTGCTTATTTAAATAACGGTATTCTTTAATTCAAATTTAACGTTATTGTGGTGCTTTGCTTTTCATTTTTCTAGGCCATTTATTTGCTTTTTCTTACTGGCAATATTTAACACCTTCCATTTCTTCAGTCTTATATTTTCCGAATTGATATTTTCTGTTGTTAATATGATTAAATTGTAATTCTGAAAATGCTTTTAACATAAGTACCCTAATTTTAATGCCTATTTTTTATATCTAGGGAATAGGATGCCTGAATATCTCTACCAATGTGAAAATTGTTTCCATAAGCTTCTGAATGCATACAGATTTCTGGAATTCTTAGTGCATCTAGAAATGTATAGAAAATTCAACTTTTTGACAAATGTAATAATATGTAATTTAATTCTCTCTTTTTAATCACAACATTGAGGTGCCTGGAAACAGTTTTTCAGTGGCAAAGGATGTTAATTTGCACTCTATTGCTGATTAACTTGGGGGAATAATAGGATAGTAAATATTTGTGGTTTGAAAATTAGACTTATTTGCAGAATTTATAATAGATACGTGTAACAGAGCAGTATGGGATCATCCTTACTCCACACATCAAAAATTGAAGTATGGTTTGGCTTTAAAAATGGTCCACAAAAAGTGAAAGAAGCATTTTTTTCGTATATTATTTTTAGCTAACAAATAGTTTTCTGATATTTTTTCCTCTGAGATGTTTTATTCAATTTATAATTCAATACCAGTTGTCTTTTCAGAGTATGCTTTTGTATTTTGTAAAAAGGAAGAATAATAAAAGGCGGGCGGGATTAAATTTTCTAAAGGGAGAGCGTACTTTAAAATCCTGGGTTTTTATATGTTGGACTTATCACTTGTCCTGAAGGTAAAATTTTGGGAAATCACTGCTTTGTTGGGAATTTTAAGGTTTGCCCTCTGTGTCTTGATTTGGGTTATCTGGGACTAAAATCTTGGGAGTAGGGCTAGCTTGGCTTCATGGGTGTTCAGATGGGCCCCAAACTTGGTTTAATAATCTGTAAAATTGGCATTGTACAATATAAAGGTGAATGGTAAAATTCATGCTAATATCTAAATTTAAAATTTTTTCTTAGGACGAATTAAACAGCACATTAAAAAAACTCCATGACAAGTCGAGAGAGACCTTAGAAGAAAGGAGAAAGCTTTATGTCTTAGTGTTTTTAACGACACTTTCTACCTGCTTTGAGCAAGAGGCCCTGCATTTTCATTTTGTGCTGGGCCCCAAAAATTATGTAGCCTGTTGTCTAGGTTGTCATTTCCCATTGTAAATATTTTGAGAGTGAATAACATTAACTGTGAAGAAAATGAATCTTTGGCTTATGAGGGGTTGACTTAATTTATTAGCACGCATCTCCTCTGGAATACTGTACCTTGCAACAAGGATTTTTTTTTAATTGAAGAAAAATGGAAGACAGTCATTGGTGAAGCATTGTGGGATAGTTGGGTAAGTGCGAAGGCTCTGAAATTAGGCCGACCCCAACTCTGCCACTTACTAAGAATTACATCCTTGGGCAACTTAACCTCTGAGCTTTGACTTCTCTCATCTTTAAATTAGGGATAGTTACAGAACATGGAAGGTCATGAGGATTAACTTTATCTGTTCATCCCACAAATATTTATTAAGCACTCATTATGTGCCAAGTGCTGTTTTTTCTAAGTTCTGGGAATACAACAGTCCATGAAACAAAACAAAACAAAATTTTTAAAGGGAAAACCAAACAACAAAAAAGTAAGGAAAATAAGCCTTATCTTCATTTAATATACTAAGGGGAAAAATTAAGCAGAAAAAGTGCGGATTTTCTGGTTGATGGGGTCTATGGGAGGTTTTTTATTTTAAAGGGGGGGGTTTGAGGAAGGTTTCACTGAGGTGACACTGGGGGAGAGACCTGAAGGGAGCCATGTGTATCTGGGGATGGAATGATCCAGGCAGAGGGAATGGCAAGCGCAGAGCCTTAAGGTGGGTGTGTGGCTGGTTTTCAAGAAACAGCAAAATGGCCAGTATACCTGAAGCAGAGTGAATAAGGGGGAATAATAGGAGATAACTATTACTGATGTTTCAGGAATCACTAGACGGGTTCTCATAGTTCATCTTTGCCATGGTATATATTGTGCTGCTGCAGGTCCAAAAGTGGAAAACCTTTTCAGAATTAGAAGTTTTAACTTCCAAATAGAGAAACTACAAAAGATATTTCCTCAGATTTTCTCTTTTTAACATAAGACCTTTTAAAACTCATCTGGCTAAAGCATTGAAGCAAATAAGAACAGATAGAAAATGTATACATTGTGTCTGATAAGAGAATTGATTATATTTAGTTAATGATTTTACATCATTTAAGGATTTGCAGGAAATTCATATCGTAACAGCAAGACCTTCCAAAGGATTTAATTCTCATGGAGAACGAAAGTGTTAACACTATGATATTGGTGATTTCAAGTTAGGATGTAACTTACAAGATTTGGGGTTTCATTCCCCAATAGAGGTTTTTCCTAGAATTCTCACTGGATCCAGTCTCTAAAGGCTAGGGAAGCTGTTTTCCATGACATCACCCTTGGATTACTTCTACTTGTAGTGAGGAATGAGCAGAGGAGCATTAAATTGAAATCTTCTGATGAAAAAAAAAACAGTGTTGAAGCAGGAGTGTTTTGTTTTTTTTTTTTTCTTACAAGGTTTCATGTATTCTAGGATGACTAAATGCTACACATACCTGAAAAGTGAAGCAATTTGGATAATAGGTGCCAACCTGGAGGCTGCAGGACCCCAGAGCCTTCCTAAAAGCTTAGTTAAATTGTCATTTACAATTTGGTCCTGAGTTAGGAAAACAATTTGATGGACAAGGAAGAATTTTCGGTATTAAACAAATTGAAAGTTAACTTCCACAGCCTTTCCTCCTATATTATATTTCTCAATTTGAGTAAGTATATCTGAGGGTAAAATGACTGCTAACAGAGTGAATAGTCTATTTTCAGATTTTTCTTTCCTTTTAGATGGAGAGGTTGGCCTCTTTGAGATTGTTGAAATTTTTACTTTATAGGTTACAGAAATTGTAAGAAATGTTATGACTCAGAAATTAATTCTATTTTTATCTGTAGTAAGCCTTGCATTTTTTTTAGTGTGCAAGTATGGCATTTTCTGCATAGGCATCATCTTGGGTAGGCTAACAGTTTGAGGATGAAAATGGTATGAAACAATTTAAATTTTTCATCGAAGATAAATATATTAGCCTCTGCAAATCTACCTTCTATACTGGATAACTTAGGGCTTTTTATGAACTTTGAAGCAACTTGGAGAGGGGAGACTGTGACAGCATTAAATTATTACTTATGGCATAAACATGGAGGTTAGTTAATTATGAAATATATTCTATTTAATTGTCTAGAATTTGCCTTCATATCAGAATGGCAGCCTTCTAACTGAAAAGGAAGCATTTAATTTCCTGTCCAATTTTACCCCCACTAGACTTTTTCTTTGCTGGTCACTAGAGAGTTTGAACTGTTAGAAATTTCTGTGATATAAATAGCAGTAATAGTCTTCCAGGGCAGAGGTGCTTTGGTTGTAAGTGTGTGTGTTGTCATTTATCCCATTTATCCCTTATTGTAACCGTCAGTGGTAGTCAAACCTTTTGGTCTCAGGACCTTGCTATATTCTTAAAAATTATTGGGATCCTGAGCTTTTTGTGTTCGTGGGTTGTACGTATCTATATTGGCCATAATAAAAATTTAAACTGGGAAATTAAAAAAGACTTATTTGCAATTCATTTTTAAAAACCCAACTTATTAATCTAAATAACATTTCTTATGAAAAAAATAATTGTTCTCCAAAAGAATGAAAAACTTGGTGAGAAGAGTGGCATTGTTTTACATTTTTGCAAATCTCTTTAATGTCCGCCTTAATAAAAGACAGTGGGCTTCTTATCACTTCTGCATTCAGTCAGTTATGGTATCACTGGAAACAGAATAAGTGAAAAGGACAAATAACTTTTAAAATTATTATGAAAATAGTTTTAACCTTGCAAAACCCTTTTAGGGGATTAGGATCTCAGTTGTCCCTGGACCACACTTTGAGAATCACTATATTAACTGTTTTTATGCATAGAATGTCTGAGACTTTTTTTTTCTTTAGTCAGTTCCAAGTTTATAAGACAAACTCTGCAGTATTTCTTTCCTAGTAGTATAAGTATGCCTTGTCATTTAGTTTAATTTGATTTGGTTTCCCTTTTTTAAAAACCTATCATTTCAAATTCTGAAGGCCAAGTATAGAATACATACACATATAGGTTTATAAACTATGATTTCCCTTAATCTGATGATCTGTTTAGAAAAGTGAGGGGTACAGGATTCTGTACATTGAACATTTTGTACGTTAGTAAATATTTTGTATCAAAGTCCCTTAATGGATTCCTACCCCAGCCCTCATTGATTTATAGAGTTCTTATTTGAGTTTTGTTTCATTTCACAATTAGTTTTTATAATTATTTCTTAAATTGCAATAGCTCTTTAGAGAATTCTTATGCATGAGGTTTTGTATTTTTTCTTTTTGCATTCTTAGTTTCCTTTTTCTAGCTATTTTTATTTGCTTATATGTGTGTTTTTGTGTTATTTTAACTTAGGCTTTACTTTTTTTTCTTTGTAGCTTCCAAGGGTGTGTATTGTGAACAAGTTGGTTTTGTTTCATATGTTCGTTTTTAAGTTCGGTTGTTTGATGTCTTAAACCTTGATGTTACAGATCTGCACTCTCCAACAGAATACAATGCAAGACACATATGCGATATAAAATTTTCTCATAGCCACAGTTTAAAAAAAGTAAAAAATAAGTGAGATTCATTTTAATATATTTTATTTAACGTAGTACGTTCAAAATATTACTTCAACATGTTTTCAGTATAAACATTTGTATAATGAGATATTTCACATTCTTTTTTTGGACTAAGTCTTCAAAATCTGTTGTCCATTTTATACTTACAGCACATTTCAATTTGGACTAGCTACATTGGCTTCCATGTTGAACAGCACAGATATAGAGGAGAGTAGCTACTCTGGTTAAGGCAACAAAGCCTGAGAAGCCCAGAAAAGCTAGAAAACTATACTTGTGTGGTGAGAAAAAATGGAAAACAATGTCGCTGCAAAATGAGGTTGTTTTGACTACCAGTACATCTAATCTCTTACAGAATTGCATTGTGATAAACCCTAGGGAGGGGTGGGATCTGTGCAGGGGAATGGTCTTGTGTGTGATAAGCAGCATTGGGCAAGAGTTGGGCAAGGGAAGCCAGCATTGATTGACCTCTGGTGGGTTACCTTGCTCTGAGATAGGCATTTAACAATGTTAATTCATTTAATTACCACCCCAACTCAAGATAATGATTATTATTGCTAAGATACCAATGGAAACTGAGGTCAGGAAGTTAACTAAATTTCTCCATGTTACACAGGTGGTAAGTACTGGTAAGCGCTCTGATTTCAAAGGTTTTGCTCTGTCTAACCACCATATTGTGTTTTTTGCAAATCAAATTCTAGTCTTAACTCTTTCTAACTAGTTGTATGACCTTGAAGAAAAAATTCACCTGTGGACCTTAGTATCTTTTTTAGTCTAGTTGGAGTTGATCTGGGTCCTGAGAGATTTTTCTGAGAAGGTGGGCTGGGGTTTGAAGTGCTGTTGCTAGGGAAAAGGGTTTTTCTGGAGTTTACTGAACTGTTAAAGGGTCAGGTTTTATATTGGTTCCAGTAGCACCATGAAGAGGTTGGAAAGTAAGCCCTAATGTTATGGTGTACTTAAGGGCCGTATACTGTTGTAAGTTTTGTATGACCTCATTTAATCCTCACAGTCACCTATGAGGTAGGTTCTATTAATATTAATATTCCCTTTTCACAGATGAGGGCAGTAGAACACAGAGAGGCAAAGTAGCTTGCCCCCCAAGGTCACAAAGTTGAGAAGTAGGACCAGGATTCAAACCCAGGTATGTGACTCTAGATCTGTACTCTTAACTCTCACTACTTCCATTTAAGGACTTACATCACATTGGTCAGTTAATCACTGAGTATTTTTATCACTTTTTACTTGAACACATGCTTCCCATAAAACTTTCAAATACTGTTGCTGCTCTAAATCTGTTAGTTTTAGTGATAGATGCACCAAGTTTTTTCATGTAGAAAAGTTACTGCGTGTGTCCCAGCTATCACAAATTAGTTTTAGAAATCAATTTGGATCACATAAACTTCACAAATGCATTGCTAAGATCAAAAAGTAGCTATAGTTTGTTTATTCTGCATATCTCTATAAGTATATCTGTAAAATCATATAAAATGGAATAAATGAGAATGTTATGATAAAAAATTTTTAGAGATCATCATGTGTTTTCATTTTGCAGATGCAGAGATAAGACCAAGAAAGTTTGAGTAACTTAAAGTATAGCCATTTCTGTGTTAGTTAGGGACCTTGGTTATACATTGGGCAAACCTACTAAGGTAGTAAAAAGGGGGAATTTCTTCTAGGAATGTAAGGATTTCCCTCAGAACCCAAGAGCAGGAATAGAGCTAGGCCTAGGAACTGGAAAAATGAAGGGCTTAGGGAGCACTCCCTATCCTCTCAAGTTGGCTTTGTTGTTCCTAAGTTGACCGACTTTATCTGTTCTTTTTTTTACTCTATTAAAAATTACTTTATTAATAAGAAGGTTAACAACCCATTTTTTAAATGGGCATTCTTACCCCCCCCCCACACACACAGATGGCCCTCAACCTATGATGATTTGATGTATGATTTTTTCGTTTTATGATGATGCAAAAGTGACGTCACCCAGATGTTGGTTTCTAATACCATTCTCTAATAAAAGGAACTAAGGCTCTTTGGAGAAATGGCTGATTCTAAGACTGTGCCTTCCTTTTCTTTATCGTCCACCGTCTTATGCAGAGCGCTTTGCCTGGGAGACGACCGTGTCTAACTTCGGTCACCGTGTCCTTGCCCCCTTCGTTCCCAGCGGTGAGTCGGGCCTGGAGGAATCCCAATGGGAGGAGACACTAGGGTGCGCGCGAGGGGGTCGGGGGGCAGCGGAGGGGCAGTGGCGCAAGTGACTGACTTTTCGCTGATACTCAGATCACGTGGCAGGCAGAAGTTGGTGCCCACAGCTGCTCTCCAACATGTTCCAGTTCAAGTTATACACAGTGCATGCCTTTCTTTTCCCTTATTTTCTCTCCTCTTTTCTAAATGTTTGACAAAAGAGCGTCCATCTTGATTCCTATTTCCCACTGGGTCTGACCATATGTGACTGGGAATGGGAACACAGAGTGGAAACCTGTCTGCAGCGAATCCCCCCTCAGTGGGCTGTGGTTGCCCAGAGGTGAGCGGGTACTATGTTTACATATTTAGGATCTTTTGACTCACAGGGTGCTGGATCCTCCTCCTCCTTCTCCTCCTCCTCCTCCTCCCTTTTCTTCTTGCTGCTTTGCCAGTTGATGTTTCCACCATAGTAAGTGTTTGGAACCTAGATTGCTTTTTTGTTTGTTTGTTTGAGAAAGCATGGTATCTCTATTTTTAAATTTCTTTTAGTTGGAACTTTTTTTCAGAGAAGGGAATATTACCTGTTTGACACTTTACTGCATAGTGACAACTTGAATAAAAAGGGCTACTTTGACAGGAAGTAAAATATATGGTATTTCAGGCACTGTCAAATCAACAGATTAATGAAACACAAAGCAGTCTTCTCTCAAGGAAATAAACAGTGATGGGCAGCCTTTTGTTAAATCTCCAGTAAATGTGACCAGCACATCTTGAAGACTCGGAGTTATCGTTGGTATCCATAATGATCCTGAGAAAGATATTGAAATATCAAAATTTTCATCCAGTTTGTTATTTCATTCTAATTAGTTTGAAAATTGATAATAAGTGTGGTATTGGCAGTCCTCCACTAACCAGAATGTGTGATTATTCAGACACCACACTATATGCTGTTTGTTTTGTTCCGCATATGCCTCATATCACTTGGAAAATTCTAAGCTCATTAATTTTACCTTTAAAAACAGTACAGGAAGAAAAACCCGATAGCTTCCTTTAATCCTGAGTGTTAATAAAGTAATTCTGCCAAGCTTTGAGTACAGTGTAAAACATTTCATATCTATTTTCCAGATTATAGCCTTCTTTCTTGTGCTGTACCCTTCCAGAATGAAAGCATATAGCTTTTGGATTAATGTAGCACTGATTAAAAATTTGATATTAATCTCATCTTGTGAATGCTTTGCTGTCTTAGTTAAGTGAACTTACATGGTCTAATCAATAAGACTTAAGGGTAAATTAGGGACAAATAGGCAGAAAGAGGGACCTAGAATGTCTCTTGATAAGATGGGAAATACAAAAGAACTGATGGGGGAGGATAGAATTATGATTTTGTTTGGATATATTTTGAGATGCCCGTGGGACACCCAGAAGTGTCCAGTGGGTGATTCGGTATTTGTAGAGTACTGGTGTAAGGGTAGAGACAGTCATGGTAATGGTAAAGGTAGGTGTTAGTGAAAAACACAGGCTTAGATGAGATCATTTAGGGAGAAAGTGCTTAGATGAGATGAGAAAAGGGTGCAGGAACAGAATCCTGGGGAACACCAGTGTTTAAGGAGTAGCTAGGAATGAGGGTTATAGCTCAAGGAAGATGAGCTTAGGATGGAGGTTGAGAAACAAGCAGCCCAAGAGTAAGAAGAGAATTGGGAAAATAGTGTAATGAAGTTGAGAGAGTGTTGAGTTGAGAGATGGTGTCATGCTGTGTTGCAGAAGGATCCTGAGAAATAGGGATGAGGATGTAACTGTTGGATTTGGCAGTTCAGGATGTTTTTTAGATTTAAAAAAAAAGAACTTTACAAAATAATAATACACTTTCATTGCAGATAGATTAAAAAACAAATTAGCAGGAAGGAGGGGTAGTAAAACTGTCTGGTACTCTACCATCCCAAGATAGCCATTTCTAACATTTTGGCACAATGATCCTTTCAGACATTCATCCATTCATCTATTCATTTATTTGTTTATAAAAGAACTTAATTTTTAGAGGGGAAGGGAGAGAGAAAGAGGGAGAGAAACATCCATGTGAGAGAGAAATATCAATTAGTTGCCTCTTGCACACCCCCAACCGGGGACCTGGTCTACAACCCAGGTATGTGCCCTGATCAGGAAATTGAACCAGCAACTTTTAGGTGTGCAGGATGATTCCCAGCCTGCTGAGCCACATCAGTCAGGGCCAGACTTTTATTTATTAACACTTATTTTTTAGATGACATTAGACTGGAATAACTACAGAATACATGAGTTAATGTGTTGAGAAGTTAAGTATAGAACGTCATGGACAACATGTTGATGGAACAAAGCAGTAGAATGTAGCGATAGCCTGCTCAGAAGAGTGGAGAAGTAGTCCTTTAGCATGCCTGTGGAAGCTGCCTTTTCACTTTCGGCAGCTGAAGGCTCTGCCAAATGCAGGGTGCAGAGATGATTCCTGAAAGGCACAAACCTCCATACCTAACACAGTGCCTGCCATACAGAGATGCTCTTTTAGTAAGTAAAGCTATTGGTAATAGAGTGGTGAGATTGCAGTGATGGTTTCCTTCAAGGAGGTAGAGCGAGTGACTGTGGTGCCAGTTGCTTCACTCGAGGGCTCGTGGTCCAAATACCCAGTCAGCGAAACGAAAGAGCTGAGATCTCAAGCTCAAGGAAATTGGGTGTCATACCAGAAGGTCTAAGCTAGAGAAGGACAGAAGTCAAGTTTGGAGATGATTGACCAAGTGAAAAAAGAGGAAACAGTTAAGCCAGAGAATGGGCAATTGACAGTTAACGATTTCAGATGTGGATGGACCACTTCTGGATTATGGTAAAGTCTAATAGGTTTGGGAATAAGTTTTATAATAAAGGAAGGGTGGAGGTTTTAAGGTTTGAAGTGGTCAGGGAATTTTGATTCTTGGCTTTTGGATGAGTGATCTTACATGAGCAGTGAAGAGGTGTGGAAGATGACTCTTAAGCTAGGTGCCAAAGTCATCAGGAAATGTGGGAGAGATTCATCAGGGTATGTGTATATGATAGAAAAGTGACAATGAGAAATAGATGATGGATTTTTATCTAAGTGAAAGGCCATGTTTTAGCAAAAGGACAATAGAAAGATATGAGATTTAGAAGATAGGTTTGTAAGCAATAGGAGAGCATTTTTTTTCTATGAAGAATATAGAAAAGTATTTTTCTTATTTAAATCAGACTGCAGAGAAAACTTTCTGTGACCAGCATGAGCCTTTAGGGGCATGGAGTTTGTTTACACTGAAGCAAGGTTCCACTGGGCACAGTGGAAAGGGCTGGGAGGGAAGTAGGGGATGGGAGGATGGTTCGTGGAGGAGGAAGCTCAGAGCTGTGTGAGGGTGAGAGTTGAGAGGATAGATGGTCTGGGGTGGGGTTGTGTGCAAAGGAGAAAATTACTTCATAAACAGCCTCATAGACTGGATGAGTTTATTCTGCTTTGCTTAAGAGATCTATTATTTCACTATCTTGGCTTCATTTCTCTGCTATGCAAAAATGTGCTTTAATATCCTTTAAAATTATGTATTTGTATTTTAACTATATAAGCAATGATCACTTGATAAAGATAAGGTTAATGAGGTAAGTAAAAAGAAAAAGTTAAACCTTAGTATTTCTTGAACACCCACTACCCAGGGGACATCATTTTGGTATATATTCCTCTGGACTTTTTCTCATCTAAACAAATACATGTGTATTAATTTTTGAAAATATACCAAGTATATTGCAGTTGCCTGCTTTTTTCCACTATAACAATACCTAATATCTTTTGTCAGAATAGGTAGATTGCTGCTATCATTTTTGGTTGTTACAGCAATCCATTATAGGACTGTACCATATTTATTTAATAATCTATTATTGGGCTTTTGAATACTTTCCAATTTTTTATTATAAATAAAGCTAGAAAGAAAAACCTTGTGTGTACAACTTGGCGTATTTGTCTGATTCCTTCAATTCTAGGAGCTTTCAAGGTCAACTGTACTTTTTGGTTTAATTTCTTTTCTGTTTCTCATAATTTAGCATTTGACTGAGAAATTCTCTTTGTATTGTTAATTTGGGGACACATTTAAATATGTTGGGTGGACAGTGTAAAATCAATGGGATAGACATATTATTGTTTGTAAGTTGTAACAATTTACCATTTTTGGTAGGTATTTAATAAATTCTTTCACAGGTAGGGAAGCCAAAAACATTAGCTTGCAAATCTTTAGGTTATCTTTTCCCAAAGGGCTTGTATGTTTACAATCTAGGCAGTGGAATTGAGAACATTATAAAAATTGTTTAAGTTCTAAGTTAATAATGTCTTCAAAATGCATGGAAATGATTAACGCAGTTTTCTTTGATTACTTCTTTTCCAGGTGATTCATGGCAGGGGACATGGAAGGATTCTGTTCTTCCATCCATGACACCAGTGTCTCTGCTGGGTTCAGAGCACTGTATGAGGAGGGACTGCTTCTTGATGTCACTCTGGTTATTGATGATCATCAGTTCCAGGCCCATAAAGCACTCTTGGCCACCCAGAGTGATTACTTCAGAATTATGTTTACTGCAGACATGAGGGAGCGTGATCAGGACAAAATTCATTTAAAAGGTCTGACTGCTACCGGTTTCAGCCACGTCCTTCAGTTTATGTACTATGGAACTATAGAACTGAGTATGAATACTGTTCATGAGATTCTTCAGGCTGCCATGTATGTTCAACTTATAGAAGTGGTGAAGTTCTGCTGCTCTTTCCTATTAGCGAAAATCTGCTTAGAAAACTGTGCCGAAATCATGAGACTCTTAGATGATTTCGGTGTAAACATCGAGGGAGTCAGGGAGAAGCTGGAATCCTTTCTGCTAGACAACTTTGTGCCACTCATGTCCAGGCCTGATTTCCTGTCTTATCTGAGTTTTGAGAAGCTCATGTCTTATTTGGATAATGATCATCTGAGCAGGTTTCCAGAGATAGAGCTGTACGAGGCTGTGCAGTCTTGGCTGCGGCATGATAGAAGACGCTGGAGACATACCGATACCATTATTCAGAACATCAGGTTTTGTTTGATGACCCCATCCAGTGTTTTTGAGAAGGTTAGTACATTTGAAAGCAATAGAAGGTACTCATTCAGTTAAGGCAGTATGTCTATAGATAAGATTCCCAGGCTTGGTCAGGAGCCAAAAAGAGAATGAATACGAAGAGTTTGTATTTAAAGAGTCTAATTTGTTTTAGCTTGTGCATTTAGGATTTTTTAAACACACATTTTGTGGGTGAAAGAAGAATCAGGTAGGTAATAGAGTGCTTTCATTTTAATATATTTTTAAGATTTTATTTACTTTTAGAGCGAGAGAGAGGGAGAATGAGATGGAGAGAAACATCAGTGTGAGAGAGAGAGATCGATTGGTTGCTTCTCGCATGCCCCTCAACTGGGGACCTGGCCTGCAACCCAGGCATGTGCCCTGACTGGGAGTCAAACAGTAGCCTCTTGGGAGGTTGGTGCTCAATCCACTGAGCCACCCCAGCCAGGGCGGAGTGCTTTCATTTTAAATGTACTTTTAAAGTGGAGGCATAATTATTTAGCCTGAAATATTGCAAGTTTGCTTTAGCTTTTCTTTTTTCACAAAGTAATTAAATCTGAACGGTGTGAGACTAGTTCTCATTTTAAAAAATTAATTTAGGTAATACATGCTGAAATTACAGTTGAGTTTTATAGTTCTGAATGATACACATTAATACAGTTTCATACTCCTCTAAAATATGGTAAGGAAACATAAAATAGCTCCTGAAAATGAACTGGTCCTAGTTGTGATTTTTCTCCGCTGCTCTTACCTAGTTCTGTTTTTCCCCATTTCACTGTGCGTACTAAATTTAACCATGAAAATGATGTTTATGTCTAAAACCATTGTTTTGGCATTTCTAAAGAAATAGATTATAAATCCTGTAGCTACATTGATCAAACTGCACATTTTACCATGTAACAGTTCTGCTCTCTTAAAAAGTCTTTCTCCAAAATAGTCTTGGCCATTTTTGCATGTAGCATTTTTCATCTTTATATCAGAGTCTCACTTGTGATTCTTTCTTGCCCAAAGGAGAACAAGCAGTTTCAGTAATTGCTTAACTTAATTGGCTTCTAATCACATGGTTACCTCTGGGGCTCTTTATCTCTTAAATCTTTTCTTCTTTCTAGAAAGTAGAAGTAAAGCTTTGGTCGACACCCTTCATGTTAAATAGTTCTTAAGCTTTAGTTACCGAACCTGGTAATAAAAATATAATATTTGCAAAACAGAACCATTTACACCATTTGAAAAACAAACAGATTTGCGCCTCTAAATAGCACTCAACAGCCTGACATGTTCTTTTCTCTCTGAAATATTATTAACTTACACTTTTTAATAGAGAACTCAACTTTATGGGATTTTATCTTTATTCTTAGAATGTACTGATAAGGCAGAAATAAATGAAACTTTGAAGAACACACTTCTTAATGATTTTTGTTTAGTGATAATCAGTCCTACACCAACTATGTAAATTATTTGTCTGTTCTGATTTTTTTCCTTCTCTGTTTTTATTGCTCTATTTCCCTAGGGAATCCTGTTTTGTCTTTTATACATTAAATACAAATGCTTTTTACTACTAAAACAAACAAAAACCCTCCAAATAGATGGAAGTACTTGTGAAATAGAAAATAAAATTTTCCCTCTTGTGGGACAATATGATGGCTAATTGAAAGCAGTAAATGATTTTTAAGTGCTGGGCTATGGAACCTTTTTATATTCCAATTATCAGTTCAAGGTGGTCAGTAGTGACAGTGGCTGCAAGTTAATACCATCGGGTAGTTTTGTAAATTGTATAAAACATCAGTTGTACCTTCTGATGGATTGTTTGCATATGTAGCATGGGACGGGGTTTATGCCCATTGGCCAGGTATTGAGAATCTCATCTGAATGAAAGTGTTGTTAAGGTTTCCTTCTTGAGTTAATTTCTTTAGAGAACTTAATAAGGCCCTGGCCACAGAGAAATCTTTCCGTTTTATTTTAGTAACACTGGTGAGATAAGTGGAAGGTAGGCAGTGATTCTTGTCTTAGTGTGTGAGAGTTAATGTTTATCAAAGGAATCTGTGGCTTTCTAAATGTTGAGAAACATTAAGTTAGCTAGATTTGAGACCATATCTCTACTAATAAAACTTCAGAAACAAAACTAAAATGGAAAATTTGGTTAGGAAGTAAGAATTTGGACTATTTTACATCATAATACAAGATGGAGCAAAAGTAGGTTTACAGTTGTGTACACAAAACACAGAGTTCATTCTTGTATTATTATTAAATTGTGTTTCCAAACAACTGTAAACCTACTTTTGCCAAAGCCCTGTATTTTGAGCTTGAAAATAGGGTCCATCTATTTTTCCTATGCTCAGCACACTGCAGGTTTTAAGGAAGGCCATTTTAATATCCATTATATATGCTCAGTGTCAGAAAGGGCACAGAAATAAAATCATGTTACATGTGGGCTGGTCCTTTTTTAATATGAGAATCTACGAGGGGAACAGTGTAGGGAGTTTTGATTTGTGGTTTTATCCTGTTTGCTGAAACTTAGGAAAATGTAATACCGATATGCACCTTTTTCTTTTAGGTTTATTTTTTCTAAGCTTTGTATTATAAGAGTTTTTTTAAACTATATTTTATTGATTATGCTATTACAGTTGTCCCTGTTTTTCCCCCTTTGCCCCCCTCCCCCTGATACCTCCATTCCCTCCAGCAGTACCCCCTTCGTTCATGTGCATGGGTCATGCATATAAGTTCTTTGGCTTCTCCATTTTTTATACTGTTCTTAACATTCCCCTATTTTGTACCTACCATTTTGTACTTCTTAATCTCTGCACCTTTTCCTCCTTCCCCCTCCCAACTGATAACCCTCCAAATGATCTCCATATTTATGATTCTACTCTTGTTCTACTTGTTTGGTTAGGTTTTTTTTAGATTCAGTTGTTGATAGTTGTGAATTTGTTACATTTTTAATGTTCATAGTTTTGATCATCATCTTTTTCTTAAATTAAGTCCCTTTAACATTTCCTGTAATAATGGCTTGGTGATGATGAATTCCTTTAGCTTTACCTTGTCTGGGAAGCACTTCATCTGCCCGTCCATTCTAAATAATAGCTTTGCTGGATAGAGTAATCTTCATTGTAGGTCCTTGCTTTTCATCACTTTGAATACTTATTGCCAGTCCCTTCAAGCCTGCAAAGTTTCTTTTAAGAAATCAGCTGGCAGTCTTATGGAAGGTCTTCTGTAGGTAACTCTCTGCTTTTCTCTTGCTTCTTTTAAGATTCTCTCTTTATCTTTAACTTTGGCATTTTAATTATGATGTGCCTTGGTGTGGCCCTCTGTGTCAATCTTGTTTGGTACTCTGTACTCCCTGGACTCTTATGTATGTTTCTTTCACCAAATTAGGGAAGATTTTTTCCATTACTTTTTGAAATAAGTTTTTCATTTCTTGCTCTTCGTCTTCTCTTTCTTGCACCCCTATGGTTCGGATGTTGGTACGTTTGAAGATGTCCCTGAGGCTCCTTAGCCTCTTGGGGTTTTTGTTTTTGTTTTTATTTTTTTGAGATGTTATTTATTTGTAGAGAGGGGAAGGGAGGAGGAAAGAAAGGGAGACAAACATGAGTGTTTAAGAGCTACATTAATGGGCTGCCTCCCACATGCCTCCAACTGGGGATCTGGCCCGTCACCCAGGCATGTGCCTTGACTGGGAATTGAACTGGCGACCTTTCGGTTTGCAGGTTGGCTGGTGGTCAGTCTAGTGAACCACACCAGCCAGGACTTCTTTTTTTATATTCTTTTTTCTTGTTTTTCTGATTGAATGATTTTTTCTTCCTTATCATTGATTTGATTCTCAGCTTCATCCCCTCCGCTGTTGGTTCCCTATAGATTTTTATTTCACTTAATGTAACCTTCATTTCAGCGTCTCCTCATTTTGGCAGCCTCCCTGTGTTTGTTTTTGTGTAATATTAGGTAGAGCTGCTTTGACTCCCTGTCTTAGTTGCATGGCCTGGTGTAGAAAAGCTCACTTGTAAGTTGTATGGGGGCAGAGCCTTAGGTAATCGCCAGGGTGGGGATTACCTGTGTCACTGCTTTGTGGCTCTGTGGGGTGGAGGGCTTGGAGAGGGGACAGTGCTGCTGCCTGGCCTCTGGAGATTTACCCAGGAGGAAGCTCTCTCCTGGCACTTGCCCTGTTGCCAGTCACTTCAATTTCTCCCTGTATGCCACTTGTGCCCTTCCAGCTGTTTCCCTGGTGCTGAATCCCAGAGGGGGTGGGTCCACATAAGTTCTAAGTCAGTTTTGGGCTCTTTAAAAGGTGTCTTCTGAGAATCTGCAGTTTCTTCAGTTGTCCCAACCCCCACTGGTTTTTATACCCAGATTATGGGACTTATCTTCCGGTGCTGGAACCCTGGTCTGGGGCTGGTATCCCTTGTTCCTGAGGTATTCCTCCCAATTTTTATCGACCACGCATGGATGTGGCACTGCCTGTTCTGTGTCTCCATGCCTCTCCACACATTTGCACATCTCTGTCCCTCCTATCTGTCTGGATGAATGTAGCTTCTTTATTTTCTTTTGAGGACTCTTTGTTTTTCATTTTTAGAGAGACAGGAGAAAGAGAGGGAGTAAAACATTTATTGGTTGCCCCTCTGCACACCCCCAACTGGGGACATGGCCCACAGCCCAGGCATGTGCCCTGACTAGGAATTAAACCTGTGACCCTTTGGTTTGCAGGCCAGCACTCAATCCACTGAGCTACAGTGGCCAGGGCTGAATGTGGCTTCTTTAAATCCTTGGTTGTTGGACTTCCATGCAGCTCGATTTTCTGACAATTTTAGATGATAATTGTTTTGTAGTTTAGCTGTAATTTTTGCTATAGTTGTGTGAGGAGGCTAGGTGTGTTTACCTATGCCTCTGTCTTGCCTAGAAGTGAAGAGTTACTGTGATTAATTTTATCTGTAGTGGATTCTCAGTTTTAAAACCAGACTTCAGTCCTGGCTGGTGTGGCTCAGTGGATTGAGCGATGGCCTGTGAACCAAAGGGTCTCTGGTTCAATTCCCAGTCAGGGCATATGCCTGGGTTGCGGGTCGGGTCCCTGGTGTGGGGCATGCGAGAAGCAACCACAGATTGATGTTTTCTCTCCCTCTCTTTCTCCCTCCCTTCCCCTCTCTCTAAAAGTAAATAAATAAAATCTTTAAAAAATAAAACCAGACTTCAATTTTAGTTTTTACTTAGGCAAACGTCTGTGGCATATACTTTTGCTAATTCCAATGGTCTTTGCCTCTGTTAACAGAGGTAAGCCTCAACATTTGTCATTCTGAATTTCATTGGTTTGGAGATACAGTTTAAACTTCGCCCTCTTTGGTCTTGGTTTTTAAAAAGACAGTTTTGCAAAACAATTTTATGAAGTAAATGTTTATTTGGCAAAATGCATAATATACTTTTTTGTACAGAGAACATCTTTTTAGCAAAACTGTTAAATTATTCATTAAAATAGCCATATATTGATTTTTAGTACAGTGACATTTTAATAGTTTTGAACCCAGGGCACTTTCAGTATCATAAATATGCATGAGGTAAGAGTGAAGGTACCACTGATCCCCTTAGAAATTGTATTAATCATAATCATAAAGTCTTTCAATTTTTTAAAAGGAAGGAATCTATTCTAAATCCTGAAAAGGTAAAAACAACACATTTATTTAGCTTGTGTTTAGGATTTTATAGTCAATTTTTTGATGACTTGTATTCTGCTTTCTTCCAAATAATTTGCTTTATAATCTAGCTCATGATATTCAGAACCCCTGTTTGATTTCCTTCCCTAATTTGTTAAATGTAATTCACCATATTTCCCCACAATTAATGTAACTCTTTTTAAAAAGATTTTTTAAATTTATTTTTAGAGAGAGGGGAAGGGAAGGAGAAAGAGAGGGAGAGAAACATCAATGTGTGTGGAAGCTGGCCCACAGCCCATGAATGTGCCCTGACTAGGAATCAAACTGGTGACCCTTTGGTTTGTAGGCTGGCACTCAGTCCACCAGACAGGGCAGATTTATGTAACTTTTAAAGAGCAAAGCTAATGTTTAATGAGAAAAGAATGTGAATTCTCTTTTACTGGAACTATATTTGGATTTAACAAATCGTATGCATTTTATAAAAGTTTATTGTTTTACGAACATTTAAGACTGAGCTAATTTTGATAGTCTGCTAAAAAAAAAAAAAAAGTAACTCCATTACCAGTGAAAGTTAATCCTAGGATCAGAGTTAAAATAAATGCTTCAGAAAAGCTTTCTAACATCTAGAAAAATGTCTTTTACTAAAGGAGCAAAATTTGTGGCCTTAAATGCTACATTTTAAAATGGGAATCATGTGTCCTGGACTCACATTGAAACTGAGAGAATTCAAGGATTACAAATTAAGCGTTCAAGAATATCTTGGATACCTTACTAAGAACATACTAGGTCTCAGAACCGGTCTTCACAAAACACTGATAATCTTCCAAATATTTTCTCTCGTTGTTGATTTATATACTATTAACTGGACTATGACCTATAAGGACATTTATTGTTAATATAATTCATACTTGGGTGATTCGATATTCTGGTTCATTGAAACACAATCCACTAGATAGTGAAACTCACTGGTAAGGGATGCATCTATATAAAGTGTAGGTGCTGTATACCCTCCAGAATCCCTCCAGTTACGCATTGTAACATGTTTTGACTAATCTATCACTTGACTGATCCAAAATGTCTATTAATGATCCAAAAACTATTAACTGCAATGTTACCACAGCTTAGCCAAAAAATTCAAAAAAAAAGTTTATTTCTAATGACTTCAGCTACAGCCTGACAAATCTAAAGACAAACCAGAGCTTTCCCTCAAACCTTCATAGTTTGAGAAGAGAAACATAAGCAGTGCTGTGTTTGACAATAAAATATTTTTTAAAAAGACATAACTTGGAGTTCAAATGTGAAATTTGATTAGAATTTCTAATCAGCTTGAGTTGTTTTTGAAAAGTTTAGAATTCCTCACATAGGGTGCCCAGTCTGGGAGTGTCTGACCCTGGATCCCTGGTGGCTGTGGTGGTGCATGGGAGTTGCAGGGGAGGGGCTGGGGTGCAGAGAGGGGGATGGAGAATGAGGGTTTGTAAGTGATGAAATCTTTGTGGACTTGGTGAATGCTTTTGGTCAGTACAAGGATAATGACGACAGTGATGACAGAGTTGAGCCTGAAGAGAGAACAGATCTGGCGGAGGACTGAGATGATAAAGCCGCCCAGCTTGGAAGTTTCCTTCTGAGAAAATTTTTGAAGCCATTTCCTCAATGTTTCCATATAATGGCACAGCAGAGGAACTAAAGGAAAAATGTAAAGAACTCACTGAGAAGCAGCTCCCAGGGGCACTTCCTCCCGAATATACCCCGAACATACACGGACCAAATGCTAAATCTCTTCAATGTGTTTGGAGGGGTCAAAGCCTGTGTTCATCTCACATGCTCTTCTGTAGGTGATGTTTCAAGTGTTGATTGCTTCCTAAACCCTTTTCATGCAACACCCAATGCTTACAAGCAGAAGAACACAGAAATTACTCTGGACAACAAAACTGGTGGAGCAGTGCTAACAGCATTTGGAGGGAGCAAAGGAGTTCACTGCCACCCTCACTGCCTATTGCATCAAGACGTTGACCCCCCCCCCACGCTCCCAGGAGGCCATGGAACAGAGCGGCTTCCAAACAGCAGCAGCAAGCCCAGCACCCCCCGATATCAATGTGCTGGAGTCAAAGGACATGGACGGGACAGTGACAGGGAAGCCAGGCCAAAACAGGTGGTGAGAACAATGATGAAGAGAGAAAAGACAAAACCTCCAGCTCCTCAGAAGTGAAACCTATGTCAAATGCCAATAAAGATGACGCCAAACAGCGAGCGTGTCCCCCCCACCCTCCACTGCCAGAATGTGTAGTGGAGGGGCTGAGGCCTTCATGTTCCTAGTCCTCGTTGGCACCTACTACAACTGCACCATTGCCACGTTAATCAGGACCAAAACCTGTAGATAGGTATATGAGTTTCGGGTCAGAGTCCAGTATCATAGCTCCAGCTCCCACCGAGGATGTCAACACTTCACGAAGAGGAAACACAGGTTGTGGGCTACACACTGCAGAAAGACAACAGCTGAAAAAAGAGCGCTCCTCTAACCACATTTACAACTATCAACCCTGTGACCATCCACGGCAGCCTTGTGACAGTTCATGCCTTAGCATGATAGCACAGAATTTTTGTGAAGTTTTGTCAGTGTAGTTCAGAATGTCAGAACTGCTTTCCTGGCTGCTGCTTTAAGGTGCAGTGCAACACCGAGCAGTGTCCATGCTACCTGGCCGACCCAGAGTGTGACCCTGACCTGTGTCTCTGATATGTGGAGCTGCTGACCACTGGGACAGCAAGAACGTATCCTGCAAGAATTGCAGCATCCAGTGGGGCTCCAAGAAGTATTTATTGCTGGCACCATCCAATGTGGCAGGCTGTGGCATTTTCATCAAAGATCCTGCACAGAAAAATGAATTCACCTCAGAGTACGGTGGAGAGAGAATTTCTCAAGATGAAGCTGACAGAGAGGGAAAATGTATGATAAATATATGTGCAGCTTTCTCTATTGATTTTGTGCTGGATTTTGCAAGGGTAACAAAATTTGTTTTGCAGATCAATCAATCCAAACTGCTACGCAGATGTCATGATGGTAAAGGGGCAATCGCAGGATAGGGATGCTTGTGTAGAGAGCCATCCAGACTGCTGAAGAGGTGCTTTTTGATTTACAGACATAGCCAGGCTGATGCCCTGAAGTACACAGGCAGCAAACGAGACGTGGAGATCCCTTGACATCTGCTACCTGTTCCCCTGTCCTCCTCTGGAACAGTTGCCTTAGCTTCAGGAACCTCCAGTACTGTGGGCAATTTAGAAAAAGAAATTGCAGTTTGAAATCCTGAATTTGCAAAGTAATGAAAGAATAATATTTAGTAATGAGTTTAAAAATCAACTTTTTATTGCCTTCTCACCAGCTGCAAAGTGTTTTGTACCAGTGAACTTTTGCAATAATGCAGTATGGTACATTTTTCAACTTTGACTAAATACTTGAACTTCAAAAAAAGTGAAATTCCTCATATATTTAATAGTACTTATACATCTATAAACTTGAAATTGCTTAAGTTAACAGCCAGCTCGCTTGCCCCTAGGAGTGAAGGCACAGAGATTAGCAGGTTTTCTGTTGGAAGTGGGTCAGTGGGTTAACCATACTTTCTCAGTTAATGTCATTTTCTGCATCAGTCTTTTTGCAGACCCGGACCCAGCCCCATGGACTTGGATGATTATAATTAACTGTGTCCAGTTCTTTAAAATAATCACCCATGGTGTTTTTTTTTTCCCTTTCAGGTCTTCTGCCTTTCTTGTATAAATGTGGAGTGCTCTTATTCTCTACCTTTGACTTGCATTACTCCAGGTTCACAGGTTCCTGAAGAGTGCTGGTAATCTAGTGTATTGACTGCTGCTAGATCCTCTGGGAAAGAGATGACCTCAGTGTATTAAGCAAACAGAACCTATTGAAAATGGGAGTTAAAAAATTTAATCATACTTGATTATTTGTCTTCTAACTAAAAGGGAGATGAAAACAAAAGCATAGAATTGGAAATTAACTGTGGAGTAAAAGGAAAGGAAGACATGGAATGGGAATAGGCATATTGACTTGTAAAATGAGAAAACCTTTTAAATAAATTGGACAAAAAGTAGAAACCAAATGATAAGTAGAAATCAAGCTCTGGCTGGCATGGCTCAGTGGACTGAGCACTGGCCTGGGGATCAAAAAGTTGCCAGTTTGATTTCCGATCAGGATATGTGCCTGGGTTGTGGGCCAGACCTCTAGTGAAGGGCATGCGAGAGGCAACCAATCAGTGTATCTCGTGCATTGGTGTTTCTCTCCCTCTTTCTTCCTCCTCCCTCTCTAAAAATAAATAACATTTTTTAAAAAAATCAAAAAGGATCAGATAAGTCAGAAAAATGATGAGAAAAGATTAGGAGCAGGAATGAAACAAGGCAAAATATTAAGATTTTAGGCATTAATGTTTTAATTCTCAAGTGTAAAATTTACGCAATGTTACATTATGTCATAGGTAAGCCTTGGTCATTTAGAAGTTAGTTTGATATAACTTAGGAAAAAATTCCTTCTAAGTTAATAAATTCTAAAGCTTACTTGTACTATATAAATATTAGTGTAATCAAATAATAAGATGGTCTTAAGTGTCTTTAAAAATTACATTATTTTCTACCTTTTAGGATTGTGCACTTTTAATTTCCAGTGGTGCTGTATTATTGTTGCCCCGAAGTTGGAAGGAAATTAGGCTTTTAAAGCACATTTATTTTTTATCTTTCTTTTTTAAAGTATGTTTTATTGATTATGCTATTACAGTTGTCTCCTTTTTCCCCTTTATTCCCCTCTGCCCTGCACACCCCCTCCCACCCACATTCCCCCCCCCCTTTAGTTCATGTCCATGGGTCACAACATATAAGTTCTTTGGCTTCTCCATTTCCTGTATTTTTAACCTCCCCCTGTCTATTTTGTACCTACCATTTATGCTTCTTATTCCCTGCACCTTTTTCCCCATTCTCCCCCTCCCTTCCCAGTGATAACCCTCCATGTGATCTCCATTTCTGTGATTCTGTTCCTGTTCTGGTGGTTTGCTTAGTTTGTTTGTTTTTTTAGATTCAGCTGTTGATAGTTTGTTGCATTTTACTGTTCATAGTTTTGATCTTTTTTTTTTTAGATAAGTCCCTTTAACATTTCATATAATAAGGGCTTCATGATGATGAACTCCTTTAACTTGACCTTATCTGGGAAGCAGACCTTTATCTGCCCTTCCATTCTAAATGATAGTTTTGCTGGATAGAGCAATCTTGGATGTAGGTCCTTGCCTTTCATAACTTTGAATACTTCTTTCCAGCCCCTTCTTGCCTGCAAGGTTTCTTTTGAGAGATCAGCTGATAGTCCTTGGTAGGTAACTGTCTTCTTTTCTCTTGCTGCTTTTAAGATGGTCTCATCTTTAATCTTGGGTAATGTAATTATGATGTGCCTTGGTGTGTGCTTCCTCGGGTCCAACTTCTTTGGGACTCTCTGAGCTTCCTGGACTTCCTCGAAGTCTACTTTCTTTTCCAGATTGGGGAACTTCTCCATTTTCAATTTCTTGCTCTCCCTCTTCTCCTTCTGGCACCCCTATGATTCAGATGTTGGAATGTTTCAAGTTATGCTGGAGGTTCCTAAGCCTCTCCTCATGTTTTTGAATTCTTGTCTCTTCATTCTGTTCTGATTGAATGTTTCTTTCTTCCTTCTGGTCCAAATCATTGATTTTAATCCCAGTTTTAATCCCTGTGGGTCTCTCCAATGAACTCTCCTGTGAGGCTGGGAGATTCTCCCACTGCTGCAACCCCCACAGATTTTTACAGCTAGAGGTTTTGAGGCTTTCTTTCTTGCACTGGAACCCTGGGTTGTGCAGTCTGTCTCACTCCCTAGTTATTCCTCTCTGTTTATCTGCTCGCAAATGTGGGAACGCCCGGTCTGCCAGCCACCACCTTGCCTGCCTAGTCTGCCCTTCCTACCATTCTGGATGAAGTATTTCTTTAAATCCTTGGTTGTCAGGCTTCCATATAGTTTGGTTTTCTGGCAGTTCTGGTTGCTTTGGTTTTAAAATTTGTTGTTCTTTTGGTTGTGCAAGGATGCAAAGTGTATCTACCTACACCTCCATCTTGGCTGCAAGTCCTAAAGCACGTTTATTTTTCAATTAAATACACTTCACTCTATAGAAAGGTTGAAAGGATATAGGACTAACCAAATTGTGCTGAAACTCTTATTAGAACATTGTCCTGAGAGGTCTTCTCTTTTGCCCCCATTTGCTCTGGTCACTTGACTTCTGAAGTTTTTAGACTCTGGCCTGCTAGAAGAGAGGATGGGTAAGCCCTTACTAAAATTTGTCTCTGCCATTTGGCATTTGACTGCCAATAGAGTATTACTGAGCGAATTTGTGCTTAGCAGGAACTGATATTTTTATAGCCTTACCCCTGGTCATTAGCTCAGTTTTTCAGGACAGAGGGATTAATTAAAGGCATTTTAATTATGTGAAATTTTTTTTGTTTCACATAGATCAATATAAACTTCAGTTCTGAGCCTGGTTTTATAAATAGACTTCTCACACTAGGTAGATGCTTTCACAATACAACACACAAAAGACTGCTCCAATTTTTACTAACTATCAAAATTATATCGAATGTAGCTGTAGTTCCCAAAGAGATCATTTGTTATAACACTAAAGCCCCATGATAGTAACTGCTTTGTTTCTGGATATATTTATTGAGAAGATTGGATCATGGAGAAGGGATGATAAAACTAATAGCCAGGACTCAGTCTTCCACATGACACCTTATACATTTCAAAAATTGGGTTAGCATTTTTGGATGTAGGAGGTGCCAAAGATGTGTTTGTTAATGCAACTGACTCATTTCAGAAAGGGAATATCTAAACTGGAGACTTGTTCACAGCTTAGGTCCTGGTATCTTGAGTTCATGGATTATTCGTGCCCCTGTGAATCCCTCACTGATAGATAAGCTAATAAAAGACATTTGTTTCTTTAGTTTAACATGTAGGTATATTGTGTATTTACAAATCATTTTGAAAGGTGAAATAGCTGATAATACCTTAAAATAGCTGACTGAAAGTATAAAATAATTTTAGACTGTAGTCAGTGTTAGTAGACTTTTAAAATCAGATTTTTAATCAAATAAAGGTGTAGTAAGCTGTGTGGAAATGCCTGTTTTAGTTATATTGCCAGTTCTATTCAAATTCTTTCAAAATTAAGAGTGCATGAAGAAATTACCTTTAAAGGTTAAAATTTTAATAAATGGATTATGTAACTTTAAAAATAATTCTCACCTGAGGTTATGTGTATTGATTTTGAGAGAGGAAGAAGGGAGGGAGAAAGACATTGATGTGAGTAAAAAACATTGGTTGGTTGCCTCTCATATGTTCCTTGACCAGGGATCAAACCCATAACCTTAGGTATGTGCCCTGACCAGAGATCGAATCTGCCACCTTTTGGTGTACAGGATGACAGTCAATCAACGGACCCACCTGGCCAGGGCTGAATTATGTAACATTTTGACAGTGAAGGGAGAAACATGGAATTTTTGCTCACTGGTAATGGCTAGCTATTATTTCTTTGACTTAGTATGTATTTACAGGAACTACATTCAAAATTAATAGTTTCTCACATTTTGTCTTTAACTACATGCATATGTACATGTACACAATTACACTAGACTAAAAGATTAAAGGAGCAAATGGCCAATTATAAATTTTCAGGTCACTGTTTTTGAGAGGTAATATATGCTTTCATTTTGTATTCAGAGTAAGACAAAGTACTTATAATTTTAAGGTACCAAAGCAAGAAAAGTGATGAATATAGGCTTTCCAAGTTTTAAACAAGACAGTTTTTGAATGGCATGAAAGGATAAGAAAAGTAGTTCAGAACATGAAATAAATGTCATTCTTTCCATATCTTTTGAGAGCACCTGATACACAGATAGTTTAACTGTTACATGAGTGAATAGTGGCAGAAATGCTTCCTCTATGAAAAGGTGAGCCACAAGTTTCTTTTTGGATAGCTCTGTTTATTAATGCATTTTTAATTACTTTTTTCACACACAGAAGGTTTTCAGCCCTCTGCCTTTTGTTTTGAAGCAGAGTATATTTGTATTTGTAATTACTTTGTGCAGAATTATCAGAGAAGTATCAATTCTATGTTTCTATAATGAAAGAAGTTATGCTTTTTGATATTGTGTGGTTTTAGAGGACATTTGCCATGATACCTAGTTCTGGAAAAAGGGCAAGGTAGATCTAGAACTTCTGGCCTTGACAGGGAGAAGTAGGAGCTAATTTTTTTGGTTAGAAGATATTTTATGTTATAACTAGTTACCTCAAATGGCACAACTTTCACTGTTATGGGCTTAGAGGTAGAACAGACTGGATACAGATATGTAGCTTTGATTTGAACTTTAACATGGAGTTGAAGTGAATCTTGGAAACCCTTTGGAACCCAAGTTCCAAAGGAGTATATCGAAGGAATGGAGAGGAGGACAAAGGGACCAGAAGATTGGGTATAAGATGAAAGACAGGAAAATGACTTTAACAACCAGTTAAACTGGCCCAGGTTGATGTAATCTGCAAGAGCCTGGGGTTGGAAGGGGGAAGGCTGTTACAGGCCATTCTCCTAGACCTTGTGTGACACTGGAATCCCTCCCCAGTGCTCCTGATAGGTGGTCACACTTGGGCTACCTCCAGTGGCATGGTGTTCACTGACTCCGGAGGTAGACAGTTCCTGACTTAGGAAAATAGGTACCCATACTTTTTTTTTTTTTTTTTTTTTTAGTGTAGTCCCTATAAAAAAGCTACATACAGACAGAAGCTCACTGGTATGTTGTTCACATATACATGCTTTCCCCTGTATATACTACTGGCTGTGTAAACAGTTCATTTATATTTTTTAAGAATAGTCTATATGCTTTTGTGTTTTTGTCATTTCAAATTTTGAATGTCTGTGTTAGTGCATATGGATTAACCATTTTTTAAATATTTTATTGCTTATGCTATTACAGTTGTCTCATTTTCCCCTCTTCACTCCCCTCCACCCTGCACACCCCCTCCCACCCACATTCCCCCCCGCCCTTAGTTCATGTCCATGGGTCACACATATAAGTTCTTTGGCTTCTCCATTTCCCATACTATTCTTCCCCTCCCCCTGTCTATTTTCTACCTACCGTCTATGCTACTTATTCTCTGTACCTACACCCCCCTCTTCCTCCCACTCCCCTGTTGATAACCCTCCATGTGATCTCCATTTCTGTGGTTCTGTTCCTGTTCTAGCTGTTTACTTTGCTTTTGTTTTTGTTTTAGGTGTGGTTGTTAATAATTGTGAGTTTGCTGTCATTTTACTGTTCATATTTTTATCTTCTTTTTCTTAGATAAGCCCCTTTAACATTTCATATAATAAGGGCTTGGTGATGATGAGCTCCTTGAACTTGACCTTATCTGGGAAGCACTTTATCTGCCCTTCCATTCTAAATGAAAGCTTTGCTGGATAGTCATCTTGGATGTAGGTCCTTGCCTTTCATGACTTGGAATACCTCTTTCCAGCCCCTTCTTGCCTGTAAGGTCTCTTTTGAGAAATCAGCTGACAGTCTGATGGGAACTCCTTTGTAGGTGACTGTCCCCTTGTCCCTTGCTGCTTCTAGAATTCTCTCCTTCATTTTAATCTTGGCTAATGTAATGATGATGTGCCTTAGTGTGTTCCTCCTTGGGTCCAACTTCTTTGGGACTCTCTGAGCTTTCTGGACTTCCTGGAAGTCTATTTCCTTTGCCAGATTGGGGAAGTTCTCCTTTATTATTTGTTCAAATAAGTTTTCCACTGGTTGCTCTTCTTCTTCCCCTTCTGGCACCCCTATAATTCAGATGTTGGGATGTTTCAAGATGTCCTGGAGGTTCCTAAACCTCTCCTCATTTTTTTGAATTCTTGTTTCTTCATTCTTTTCTGGTTGGATGTTTCTTTCTTCTGGTCCACACCATTGATTTGAGTCCTGGTTTCCTTCCTATTACTATTGGTTCCCTGTACATTTTTCTTCATTTCACTTAGCATAGCCTTCATTTTTTCATGTAATTTGTGACCAAATTCAACCAATTCTGTGAGCATCCTGATTACCAGTGTTTTGAACTGTGCATCTGATAGGTTGGCTATCTCTTCGTCACTTAGTTGTATTTTTTCTGGAGCTTTGATCTGTTCTTTCATTTGGGCCATTTTTTTTGTCTTGACACACCTGTTATGTAGTAAGGGGCGGAGCCTTAGGTGTTCACCAGGGCTTGGTAACCCATGTTGCTGTGCTGTGATGCTGTTTGTGGGGGAGGGACTGAGAGGGAACAGTGGCACTTGCTCTGTTCTCTGCCGGATTTCGGTCTCTTTCCCCACTTCCCACAAGCAAAGTGGGCCCTTCTGGTGCTGATTCCTGGGTGGGTGCACTTGTTTATGTTCTAGGACTCTGTGGGTCTCTCCAACGAACTCTCCTGTGAGGTTGGGAGTTTCTCCCACTGCCACCTCAACCCCCACCAGTGTTTTCAATCAGTGGTTTGAGGCTTCATTTCTCCGTACTGGAGCCCTGGGTTGCATGGTCTGTTTTGCTCCCCAGTTGTTCCTTCCGGTTTATCTGCATGCAAATGTGGGACCACCCTGCTCCACCAGCCGCTGCCTCCTGGGTCTGCCAGCTGCCACCTTGCTGCGAGTGCTCTTTGCCCAGCTGCCCATCTCTGCCCCTTCTACTGGTCTGGTTGATGTGTCTTCTTTAACTCCTTGGTTGTCAAATTCCATATGGTTCGATTTTTCTGTCAGTTCTGGTTGTTTTTTGTTTTTAAATTGTTGTCCTCCTTTTGGTTGTGTGAGGAGGCACAGTGTGTCTGCCTATGCCTCCATCTTGGATTAACCATTCTTTTTAATGACTACTGCATGTGATCTATATCAGTTTATTCAGCCGATGCCTTACTGATATTTGAGTTGTTTCCAGTTTTCATGCTCTTACAGATAATAGTGCAGTGAACATTCTGTCATGATTTTATTAACTCTTAAGGCTGTCATATCACATACTGTTAGTTCATGTTGAGGACAGAGTCAGTTAAAACTTTGTTAGTAGTTTGTGGATCCCTGGAGTATCTGATAAGAGCTGTGGACTTACCACCACTTCAACCCTACCCCTCAAATGCATTCACACAATTACTTCTGTAGTTTTATGTGATTCATGGGTCTTCAGTGTTTCCCATTTCTTTATGATTAGATTTTGTTGATTATTATGCTGAAGTCATAGGTTCTCTCATTCTCTACAAGTGCTGTTACGTAGTCAAAACTTTAATCAGAAATGGTCAGTCTTGGAATTGCCTGGTGAGTGTGTGCTATCTGCTAGTGTGTGGCACTTTCTTATTTGCAAGTGCTAACTAATTTTTTTAACAATACAGGATCAGCCTCAAGCTAACCAGTCTGTAGTTGAAAAATCTGTCTGGTTTCTAGTCCTTGCCCATTCTTCATGATTTCACATAGATTACAGACAGCAATTAAGCAGCCTTATCTGTGAAGCCTCTCAGGATCCCAGGATGTGATTTGTGAGATCAAATGACTTAAACTCAGGATATCTAGCTGTTGTTCTTTTTTTTTTTTTTCTCAGCCATCTTGGATTTAAGTTTCTTCTTAGTCACTGTATTTGATCTTCAGATTGGGAAGAATAAAACATTCTTAGCTGAGAATGGAAATAAAATAGGAGTAAGGCTATTTGTCTTTGTTAATATTACATTAACTACCCCATGCAGGGGAGACTTCACTTTTTCTTCTACCTCTTTTTTTACTTTAACCTCTAAAATGCTGTCTATTCAGTATCTGGTACTTTGTAAAGTCACAGTTCAGTCAGAGGCTTTAGCCTTGTTCACAATATTCTTAGAGCTCCATTCCACTAATACTTGTTTTATGTGCCTGCTTTTTTTTCACCATCTGTTTTAAGTGGTTTTTTTAACATCTAAATTCCAGAAAGCTCTCTGTGCAGCACATCAGATTTTTAAGACACTTTCCCTTCTCTTCCCCTCATCAGTATGTTTTGCAATTATGCAGTCAGCAATGCTTTTGAGAGCCTTCACATAGTTTCTGATTTTGGAATTGATCCTAATTTTTCTTTGAAAAACTTGAAATCTGCCTATCCAATATGTGCATCATTTTCCTTCCTTCCTTTCTTGATCTTCAAACAACACGGCTGCTTTCTCTAAAGCTTCCTTCTACTTGTAATGTTATTAATCATGTTTTTTAAAAGATTTTTATTATTTAGAGAGAGGGGAAGGGAGAGAGAGAGGAAGAAAAATATTGATCAGTTGCCTCTCGCCTACCCCCAACCAGGGACCTGGCCTGCAACCCAGGCATGTACCCTGACTGGGAATTGAACTGGCGACCTGTTGGTTTGCAGGCCTGTGCTCAATCCACTGAGCCACACCAGGCAGGGCAGGAGATATGTTTAAAATGGCAAGTTCTGGGTGCTCTCCCTCTCAGGAGCATGCCCCTCGCCTTCCCTTTCTCCCCTTCCTCTCCCCAAGTGTCTTACCTTTGTCTTTCTCTTTCCTGAGCTCCAAAGTCCCTTCTCTTGCCTCTGTAACTTGTTTCCTTAGGCCGTTTTTTTCTATGGCTCACTTTCAGTACCTCTGTAACTTTCTAAACAAACTCTCTCTTAGAATTTGAAAAATAAAATGGCAAGACTCTCTTCTTTTTATAACTATGATGCAGGCTTTTTTATTTTTATTTTTATTTTTTATTTTTTGCTTGTTCTTCAGTTTCTTACCTCTTTCACAAAGTACCCACTTGGTTGTTTGGGGCCAGTTTGAAATGTTCTGTATCTAAAGTTCTACAACACTCACAGCTGCACTGTACTGCTTCATACCTAATGTCAGCTGCCTCGTTTACTTACTGGTAAATGTGTATGTTTTCATTTCCCCAAGTATTGTCTAAGTTCTCTGAAGAAACAGACCACATCTCATGCTTATTTTTTATCTCCCTATAGCATTAGCATAGTACTTAAGATCTGTGCTTCATAAGATCTCAGTAATCATCTTAATTAGGTAGTTCTAGCTCCAAAAATAAAGTGAAAAAAAAATTCATCTTTTCTTGTCATCTGAATTATTGCCATAGTAGTTGATGATACCAGACCAAGTCTTTATGTGAAAAACCTACTGAGAATTTTGTGTATATTTACATTTTTACTAACTCACTAACTTAATTCCCCAAATTATTTAGCTATGGTTGTGCTTACACTGTTCCTTGTGGTTAAGAAAACCATGGGCATGTTTTTCTCTACTGTGAAACCTCTATTTGTTCTCCTAGCCACCACCAGGGCCTGACATAATAATAGGTGATTAATACATTTTGTTAGAGGAATTTAGCTTGTGCTTGGAAAGTAACTTGTTTACTGTAAAAACCTTGGAAATGTTCATAGGTTATTATAAATCTAGATTGCAAAAGGAAATGTGATAAAAGCTTTTTAAAAAGTTTGTGATCTTAACAGGAAAAGCAATTTTAGTAAAGTAAGTCTAAAATTTTAACGCTAACCATCTTAGTGGGCTTTGATGTTTTATTTGCCATTGATGTTCTTTCTTCTAGTTAAATTCTTTTACTTTTTTCTTAGGTTAAGACATCAGAATTTTATAGATACTCTCGACAGCTGCGCTATGAAGTTGACCAAGCATTGAATTACTTTCAGAACATTCACCAGCAGCCTTTGTTGGACATGAAATCAAGCCGCATTCGCTCTGCCAAACCTCAAACTACAGTATTCCGAGGAATGATTGGACATAGCATGGTTAACAGTAAAATACTTCTCTTAAAGAAACCAAGAGTCTGGTGGGAACTAGAGGGACCCCAAGTACCTCTGCGGCCGGACTGCCTTGCTATTGTCAATAACTTTGTGTTCTTGTTGGGTGGTGAAGAATTGGGCCCAGATGGTGAATTCCATGCTTCTTCCAAAGTGTTCAGATATGACCCGAGACACAACTCTTGGCTCCGGATGGCAGACATGTCTGTACCACGTTCAGAATTTGCAGTTGGTGTTATTGGGAAGTTTATTTACGCTGTAGCAGGCAGAACCAGAGATGAGACTTTCTATTCAACAGAGAGATATGATATCACCAATGATAAATGGGAATTTGTGGATCCTTATCCAGTTAACAAATACGGACATGAGGGGACAGTACTCAATAACAAGTTGTATATCACTGGTGGAATCACCTCATCATCCACCTCCAAACAAGTGTGCGTTTTTGACCCTAGTAAAGAAGGGACCATAGAACAACGGACCAGAAGAACCCAAGTTGTTACCAACTGCTGGGAGAATAAGAGCAAAATGAATTACGCAAGATGCTTTCACAAGATGATTTCTTACAATGGCAAGCTTTACGTCTTCGGTGGTGTCTGTGTGATCTTGAGGGCCTCTTTTGAATCTCAGGGCTGCCCTTCCACAGAAGTGTACAACCCAGAGACTGATCAGTGGACCATCTTGGCATCCATGCCAATTGGTAGAAGTGGCCATGGAGTGACTGTGCTGGACAAACAGATAATGGTTCTTGGAGGCCTTTGCTACAACGGTCATTACAGCGATTCCATTCTCACTTTTGATCCAGAAGAAAACAAGTGGAAGGAAGATGAGTACCCGCGGATGCCCTGCAAGCTGGATGGTTTACAAGTATGCAACCTGCATTTTCCAGAATATATACTGGACGAGGTCAGACGCTGCAACTAATGACATCTTTCTTGCTTCAAAGCCAAACAAAAAATTTGTTTGTGACAGAGTAGTTAATTAACAGCATAAAGAAAAACCTCACCAGTTTTACTATCAAAGCCATTGGTCTAATAGTGTAAAAAATTTTCATTCTGTGCTAGCATACTTTGTTTTCTTTTTAGTGGCCTCAAACTCATGCAATAAGTTAGTTCTAAGCACTAGCTCTTGAAACTACTTCCTGAAGCAGTTTATTAGAATGATCCACTTATCTGGGAAGCTGATTGTATGCTTTAAACATTTCTCTCAGATGTCAGTGTAGGAGTCATGCATCTTCTAAGAGAAGACCTGATAAGTGTCACTTGATGTAATTTCAGTTCCTATCTCGATCTGAAATCTTTCTGAACATTTATTTCAGTCCGTTAGACCTTTTGGTTTTATTGTTTAAGTTTAAAACTCTTGCCCTTTTTGCATGGCTTTTTGCTGAAAATGCAAAAATATAAATTTTCTACAAAGTTAACTTTTTATATTCAAAACACTATTTCTAAGCTGCCTTCTCTTACCTGCATTGTGTTAGTGAAAGTGTATCCATACGTGCATACATCTTATGAATATATAAGGCACATCCTCTTTTATGCGTGGTTAGGATTCTATATTTTTAAGCTAGTGCACTTGCACACACGGTTTGCCATACTTGTTGAATTTTAGATGTAATGTCTTTTCACGTATTAACATTTTTAGAAAGTTAAAATAACTGGAGTCCTCATTTGATGTCAGAGTAGCCTATCTTCAGTCCATACTGATTCAGTAATAATTGGAACTGCTTATATTCCTGAAACATGTATGGACTTACGAAAACTAATATTTTATATTTTACTTTCAAAAGTAAACGTTAGTGTTCTTTATCGATGTATGTCTTCTTTTTGAACATGTTTTCTTTTTGCAGTTTGTTTAACGTTACCCTGTTTTTAGTAAGAATTGGAGTGCTATATGACAAGCCCTGGCCCTGCAGCGTGCAAGCACTTTTTAAAGAGAATTTAGGTAATACCAGACTGCTAAATAAAGGCCCCTTAAAAGTAAGTGCAACTTCCATTCTTTACATTTAATAAGGCTGCTGCATCTGTTACTGAATGGAAAGTAGCAACTTGTGGACAATTTGAGCTCAGTTTTGACTTAGAGGTAAGGAATAGAATTATAATCTGACTGGTCATATCTACTTGTTTAGTTAGTACAAAAAAACTTAGCGGCACTGGGGATGTGGAAGCCCTCAGCTTTTGTTCTATTTACTGAAAGCTACTAGCATGAAGGACAGTAACCTCAAAGTTGAGAATGGATGGAGAATAATTGTTGAAAAGCATTTGTACTAAGTGTTTTAGGATTAGCCGCACCTTTCAACTCAAAGGAAAAGCATATAGTTGACAAAGTTAAGCAAGAATAACCAGGAAATGGCTCATTCGAATTGAGGCCATTTTTTCCTGAGTAGAGTCTATAGCTGATACAGACTAGATCTACACTGGCAAAACTTGCCAGATCTTAGGATATTGGTGCAATATTGCAATGCCTTCTGTATGGCTATTGTATAAATTTTCTAGTTTCACTTTTTTTTTTTTTTTTTTTTTTTTTTTTTTTTTTTTTTTTTTTTTTTTTTTTTTTTTTTTTTTTTTTTTTTTTTTTTTTTGCTGCTGCCACCACTGAACATAAAAAAGAAGAGTGAAGTCATGGAAATGTGAAGACTTTTGGGGTTTTTTGCAGTTAAATGAGACAACTATTAAAAAAAAAAACACCCTGGTTTTAAAACTCCAAAACTGGAGGCGTTTGGGTTTAAGAAACAATCAGATACACAAGTAGTTTTTGAAAAAGAAAAACATTGGCATTGGTTTTAGAAGTCAAATTACTGTTCTTTTGTATATGAGACTTAAATTTGTGTTAAATGATTCTATCATTTATTTTTCTGTTTTTAATAATGAAACTCGATATCATTTCCCATGGTAATGTGGGTAAAAGTCTTTTTTCTACATTTAAAAAGTCATTTCTAATCATTTTACTTTTGAAAAGTAGGTTTAACTTAGTCATTTAATTCTTTTTCTAATATATTAGGTGGTTTATAGCTTTTGTGTGTCTGCTGTCTTGCTTTAAAGAAATTAACAATAATGTCTTCATTATTTTCCTCGTTGTCTTTTGCTGGAAAAGACCGAGACAGGGTACCCTTCATCAGGCTTTTACACTCCAGTGGTGGTTCTCTTTAATTGCTTAGATATGACTTCATAGCCCTAGTTAAGGTAAGATCTGGGCAAACAATTGAAATTCTTGGTCTTCCATTCTAAAGACAGAGGCCAAGGTCAAAATTCATGTTTTGGAAAATTTGTGAAATCTTAACTTGAACTAACTCTGGGTTCAGCTTCACACTTAATTCATGTCTGACCTGATGTTAGCTGTAATCAGTTTTGAGCTTTAAGAATAGTTGCTGTTGCTTGGGTTCTTTATGAATGTATGAGAAAATTCTTCTGTTTATATGTAGCGATAATTTAGGTTCTTTTAAATCCATGATAACTTACATTCCCTTTTCAAGTTATGGTATAATTGCTGAAAGAGATTTATTTTTGTTATACTAAGCTATGGAAAATTTTTCATAGATTTTTTTTCAAGTTTATTTTTTGTGTGCTTCATTTGGAACCATTTTTGTTTATGTACATTGTATGTGTTCAAGATAGTAGTTCTTAAAAATTCAGTAAGAGATTTGAAACTATTCAGCGCAACTGTTGTAATCTGTTAATTTTCACTTTACATTTTAAATGCCAGACTACAAAATTAACTGATCTTCATTAGTTGCATCTTAATTAGAAATGTTTGTTCTCTCCCATGTCTTTGACCTAAGTTTTGACTTTAATCTGCTTAAAGAAAATTCTTGCACTACAACCTTTTCATAAAACTCAAGATTGTCTCATTGAAGGTTTTGTATTGGAAGAAATACTACTGGTTTTTTAAAAGCAAAGCTTAAGTAATAGAATTATTAGCTTTTCTTGAGACAGCTTTCTCTGTGTCCTCATTACTCTGCTCTGTGTGAGTGTTACTATAATTTGTGAAATATTGACTGAGCCCTTCACTTACCTTTTCTAAAGCAGCACCTTTGGACACCTCATTCTGGGAAGCCTGCTCGAGTCATAGTAAAGGACACACATTTGTATGGGGAGAAGTGGTTAAAATGGAGAGTTTTGTCTTAATTACAAGAAACTAAGCTTTAAAATATTTTATAACAAATTATTTGAGCTGCATTATCTAAACATGTCAAACGTTCAGTGGGACTATTTTTATATATGTATATGTGGTTGTAGGTCATAACATTTCAGTTTATAATATAAATCGTTATTTCAGTTTATAAGCTATCTCTCAAAAAAGACTAGCTCTTTTGAGAATACATAATTTAAAGTTTTAGATTGAAGTGAAACACAACATAGATAATAGTGAAATTAGATATAATTGAGGGCTATATAGCAGTGAAACTGCTAGTGCCATTTTTCTTGTTTGCCTATTACACATTTTTGATTTTTTTTTGTACTTGGAACATTTTTAGGGATCATACATTTGTTCGATTGGATTAGAGTTGGTTTGGGAATAAATAATCTTCTAAAAAGATTTAGAAGATTAAATCTTCTTTTAAGATTTATCTTAAAAGCTAAAGTCCTGAAAAACTAGTTTATCAAGAGTTTATAAAGTCAGATATTCAGCAGACATGGACAGGAACAGGTAAACACTCATGGAAGTCATATCCTTTCAGTATACCACACAGCTTCACAGTTACAGGAGTAACACCGAGAGAATCCCGTCAGCTTTGTTTGTTCCCCCTTAACATTCTTGGATTTTCTTTTTTTACATCTTTGGGAACAATTACATTAAAAACCTTATTAATCAGTGTATCAGTAAGGATTAAGAGTTTGCTTTCGGAAGGAATGTTCCAGCGAGGTGATCAGAGAGGTTATTTTCTACCTAACTTGTATATGCCCTATACCTCTTGGGCATACTTTGTTTATTAGAAAAATATTTTGACATTTAGGTACATTTTGGGCCGATAGTCAAATTAATCCTAGGGCCGATTTAAAAATCTTAGAATAATTTAAGGTTTGCCTTTTATACCTGTTTTGAAAGCCTTTACATTTTTGTCAGGTAATTTTTCCCAAGCCGTGAATATAATCTATTCAAACATGTTTATGCTATCCATTCTGTTTTTAAATTGAAAAAAATGTTAAAAGTGTTTATGAAGAAAAGTTTAAATAAAATATTTTTCATCTTTAAAATATACTTCTTTATCTCTTATTATTTACTATCTTTATATAATCCATCAGTTTCAAAGTCACTCATGATTTGATTAGCAGTATCCATTTTGTTTTCCTTCAACGTGCCAACAAATGCCACAGAAATGTGATTTCTACTGATGCTTTCAGCCAGAGATTCAAATGAAAATATTAAAGTGAAATTATTTACACTTACATGCAATGGAAATTTTATAATGAAGCCAAGCAGTTAAAGTTCCACTAACGCAGAGTTTTGCAGAATGGAAATACAGAATTGAGAAAAAGCATTTACAAGCCTCAAACCTTAGTTTGGTAATTTGTAGATTTCCTGTAGCATTTTTGATTCATTGTTCTTAAAGGTATATCTGAAATTAGGAAATAGACTAGAACCAATCTGCTACAGCGCAAGCACTTGGGTACACATAGGCCTACGTGCCAGCTCGCACTTCCTTTAAAATGAACTCTTGAAAAGCCTCAGCAGGATTCCCTGGATCCTGTCCTCACACCACCTTTCCATCCTCTCTCCCCCTGTCACTTCCTACATTCTGTTGTGATCATTGTGTGTTAATTTCCAGCCTTAAATTACTTGCCACCTTCCCCCTACCCTGCTTGCAAAATTCACTTCTTTTTTAAAGCCCAACTCAAATGTTCCCCTCCCCTCCTGCAACCTGTTCTCTCTCAGTGAATTAATTGCCTCTTCTGCATCTAACACATTTGTAGTGCTTATTTCATTTTGCATAATAGTTGGTTATAATTCATTCTCCACAACTAGATCCTAGTCTTCTTGGATGAAAGAGACTTCTTTTATTCCTTTTTGTACCCTTATATCTAGCATGATACTTTTCGTACACAATAGGCACTGAGTTCTAAATGTTTATTGCAGCATGTGACAAATTCCATGTGAGTTACAGACATGCTATAGGCATTTGGAAGAGGGAGATATTAGTTCCCCAGGGTTTTTGTCTCAGATTCCTTCTCTGTCTACTCACTCCTTGCCCAGTCTCACCCACACCTGTGGCTTCACCTATAACTTTTATTCTGATAGCTGTCAAATCTGTATTTCTCAATGCAGAATTCCAGCCATCTGAACATATTTCACATGTTTTAGCAGAATTTTAAACAGAACAAGTGCAAACCTGAATACATTATCTCCTTCCCAAAACCCTGCCCCTTGTCCTGTATTCCTTATATTAAGATGTGGCTCTGCCATTGCCTGGGACTGTTCAAGGGGAACACCTGAACATCTTGGTTCATTCAGTCCTGTCAGTTTGAATTTTGACTTGCCCTCTCTTCTCCATTCATAACTTCCCTCATTTAGGCCCTTGCATTCTTGCTGGCCTCTGGGAATTTTCTGAAATTCTACCTCCACAATATTTTGTACACTGCTGCCAGAGGGACCTTTCAAAACGTAAATTTGATTCTGAGATTCAACAGCTTTAATAACCTCCCGTTCATTACCCTGGCCGGGTGGCTCAGTTGGTTAGTGTCCCAATATGCCAAGGTTCCTGGTTCCATCCCAGTCAGGGCACATACACAGAACAAAAGTGAATGCATAAATAGTGGGACAACAGATTGATGTTTCTGTCTCTCCCTCTCCTTATCTCTCTCTCCCCTTTCCTCTCTTTCCAAAGTCAATTTTTTTAAAGATGATTTTTAGAGAGGAAGGGAGGGAGAAAGAGGGGTAGAGAAACATCAATGTGTGGTTGTCTCTAGCACATCCCCTTCTGGGGACCTGGCCCACAACCCAGGCATGTGCCCTGACTAGGAATCGAACTGATGACCCTTTGGTTTGTAGGCCAGTGCACAATCCACTGAGCCACCCCAGCCAGAGCTCCAAAGTAAATTTTTTTTAAATCTCCCTTCATCTTGAGAATAAGATCCAAATTCCCTAGCCTGCCACACAAAGTCCTTCATGTTTTGCTCCCTGTGTACCTGTTTGGTCTCTTTTATACCCCATACTTGAGCTATGCAAGCTACTTGGAGTTCCCTGAATATACCACATTTTCTGTAGCTTCTCTGCCTTTGTACATGCTCTTCCCCTCTTCCTTACTGGCTAAGCTTTCTTAACCTTCAAGGACTAGCCTGGACATTATGGCCTCTGTCAAGTGTTCTATAACCCTTTGGGTCAGGTTAACTGTGCCCTCTGTCATACGATAGCACCTTGTGGATGCCTACATCCTCGCCTCCTCTGACACTTGACTATAACTTTTCTCTATCCCGCCTTTAACTGTACTCTGTGAGGGCAGATTCCATCTTTTTATTTTCCAAGAGTCTGACTTAATGTCTGGCACATGGTAAGTCCTCCCTAATAGAAATAGAACCCAGAAACTTGGAAGGTCACCAATGAAATGCTCCTGGTGAGGAGGGGCAGCTGTATTAGAGAGCTTGATTGTCTGCCAGAATTGACCTCCTGAGGAATTCCCTCCATTCATCTGCACTACCCCTGCTCCTACGTCTGGAAGGTTGATGCATATAGCTAGTACAGTTGTCAACAGATACTTCTTCCCTTAACATCTCAGTGTTTCTGATCCAGGCTGAAAAGTTCAGGTCAAATAGACCAAAAACACATCATTAATCCTGTGAAATGCTTTTTGGCGGAAAGAAGTGGCAGTCACAATAATCTTGAGAAACACTACATAAAATTTCTTTTTCTTAGAAAATCTCAAGAAACAGCATATTAAAAACTCTTAGAAGTCCTCATGTTAACTCATTTTGATTTTGTTCAGTGTAAACCAAACATTTGACCACTGAACTCTTTTTCATGGACTATATATGATCCATAAGTGTTATTGAAAAAGTCAAGCTAAAGAATAAGTAATAGAAAACAAGTACAGAGAACCACTCATTCAGGTACTCTGGTAAAAAAAAAAAAAAATGGACTTAATCCTGCAGGTCCAGTTAGTTTCCAGGCTGAAATTGACATTTAGCCAAGGTGATGTTATCCTGGGAATTTCACATGCTGAAGAAGATCTCACCTTCCTCTAAGAGCTAGGTGAATTTGTATAATTACTTGTACAACTTGTATGGTTTAAGGAGCAGGACTTCCAGAATGGCCAAGTAAAGAGCTCAGCAAATCCTCTCCCTAAAACACAATGATAAAACTGAACAAACTTGCCAAAAAAATGTGAAGATCGACAAGTTTTTGCCTGGGTCTGTTCCCATCACAACTCCCCTTCCCCTGGTTCTGTGGCACAGTTCTACCAGGGCCATCGGAGGGAATCTACCTTTATTTGGAGTGGAGCATCCCATATGTCATTGTGGCTGACATTGCAGCTAGCCTGAGCTCTCAATAGTGATTGCATTTAGTAATAGACTGGCAGATAGACCAGCCAGGAATTTAACAGGAGATCTTGGCAATGAGACAGCCTACTTTATCCCTGGTTGTCCAGAAATCTGTGCTCAGGAATAAGGCTGCATGCACCTAACAGGGCTAAAGCAAAGTGCTTGCCCCCGGCTGGATGTGAGGCCTTGCAAACACTGAAGATAATATCTGGAATAGACTTGGAAACTTTGAACTTTGAATGCATTCCCCAGGCCACACACAGATTTATCAGCAAAGGGTAGAAGGAAGCCTTTAGTGGCCCATGGTGTTTGAGTGTAACTTCTGACCAATCATTGGCTGACCACTAAGGTATGCTGACTCGGGTGATTGCTTGGAATCCAATCCTAAACATAACAGAGCAGAGTTATCAGTGGTCATACATGGGGGGGGGAGGGAGGGGGAAAGTGAGTGGAGTATAAACTCCACAGAATTCCTCCAGGCAAATCACTAAACAAACATACCACACACAAAAAAACCCCAAAACACACAGAATCTAGAGTTGCTACAATATTTAAAATGTCAAGTTTCCAAAAGAAATTACGAGGCATGCAAAGAAACAGAAAAGTGTGACCCATTCCCAGAAAAATAAGGAGTCAATAGAAAACTGTTTTAGGGATCAGAGAGTTATGGAGAGCAGTATAATTATAGTATTATATCCTGTATTTCACATAAAATTTTATTAGAAACAATTTCACAAGTCATTACAATTTCTTTGAAAATAACACTTTTACTGATTGCTTCATGTTCCATAATATGTCTATCATAATTTATGTAATCATGCCCCTACTGTGAGACATTACTACATTTTTAAAGTAGTTCTTTCATTTGATTTATATGTTACATATTATCTATACTTCCAATTACTTCCTGAATGCAGTTTTCTAAAGGTGGAAGAAAATGAATTACTTAAAGTCCCTGACAAATATTGCTAGATGAAGCTCCAGGAAAGTTGTATAATACTAGACCCACATCCCCACATCAGCAATGAATATACATTTCTTTTTTTAAAAGACTTTATTTATGTTTAGAGAGAGAGGAAGGGGAGGAGAAAGAGAGGGAGAGAAACATCAGTGTGTGGTTGCCTCTTGTGTGCCACCCACCAGGGCCCTGGCCCAAAACCCAGGCATGTGCCCTGATGGGGAATCGAACCAGCGACCCTTTGGTTTGTAGACCGGCACTCAATCCACTGACCACACCAGCCAGGGCTGAATATGAATTAATTTATTACCACACTCTATACGTGAAAAAGAAATAAAGAATCATTAGCAATCTAATAGGTGGAAGTTGTATCTTCATTTTAATTTTTTTATTATAGTCCGGGTTGAGTAATTTTTTACTTTTATGTGCCAATATGTCATTTATACATTTTCAGTGGTATTTTACTGTTTTTTTTTTTTAATGGATTTGGAAGGATTTCCCATAAACTATGCTTGCCACACAAGTATACTATCCCAAATGATGACTAGGTATCTTTAACTATTGGGGCAACTAAAAAAAAATCATATAATCAAATTTCATTAAGTGTGGAAAGCAAATAAAACAATTTAGAGAAGACAAAAGGGATGGGAATTATATCAATGGAGCAAAATGATTAAGAACCAACTATGTTTAAGAGATAGCAGCAACTGATAAAGATATAATGAAAAGCATGGTATACATTATAGGGTCAAAAGAAACCCTATTCAAAAAATTCTCGAAGGAGAATGAACAGCTTTCTCCTTAGATGTAGGGTGTGAGAGGTTTCTGTAATGAAAACATACATTCAAACCTTTATTGAATAACTGCAGTGTGTACTAGTGAGAGTGAAAAACAAGGTCTACTCTGCTGTCAATCTAATGAGGAATCATAAGTAACTAAAACTCACTTAAGGCTAGTAAAAATGAATAAGGCAAGAGAAAAAAAGAAAAAAGCAGGGTGCTATGGGAGCTCAGAAAGTTAGAATTACCGTATTTTGCCATGTATAATGCACACTTTTGCCCAAATTTTTGAGGGGAAAAATAAGGATGCACATTATACATGGGTAGTACCTGAAATACCTTCTATCTGTTCTTTTGTTTTGTAATTATTTGTTACATGAAATTTCTTGTACCACAAAATGTTAAAAAATAAATGCTAAAATTCCTTTATATACAAAAAAACCCCCAAGCATCTAAATATAAATAAATAAATAATTGGATTAAAAACTTATAAGATTTTTTTTTCCTGGAACTTTGGGCCAAAGTGTGAGTGTACCTTATACACAGCAAAATATGGTACTATTGATGGGACTCAGGAAAATGTTCATGGAGGAATGGGCATTTCTACTTAGTCATGTAGACTAAGTAGGATTTCTCTAGGTAGAGAATACAGAAAAGGGTTCTCAAGAAAGGATGTGCAAAAAAGCACCAAAGGTCATAGGAGGCAGGAGGTTCTGACCCAGGCATGCCCCCAGATCCAATCTATCAGTCTCCCACTCAGATGGATTCTAGTACTGGTGGAAATAACATAAAATACCACATAGTAGAATTTGTTATGAATGAAAAAAAAATGGGTGAAGACCCATTTTATTTTACTTTTAAAATTCTATTGTATTGTTTATGCTATTACACTTGTCCCAATTTTTCCCCCTTTGCCTCCCTCCACCCAGCCCCACCCCTGGCTCCCTCAGGAAATCCCCACACCATTTTCCACATCCATGGGTCATGCATATGTGTTCTTTGGCTACTTATATTTCCTCTGTTGTACTTTACATCCCCATGACTATTCTGTAAATACCAATTTGTACTTCTTAATCCCTTCACCAATTTTGCTCATCCCTCAACCCCCACCCCCATCTGGCAACCATCAAAAGGTTCTTTGTGTCTATGATTCTGTTTCTGTTCTTTTTGTTTCTTTCTTTTTTTAGATTCAATTATTATTTTTTATTTTTTAAGTATTTTTATTGATTATGCTATTACAGTTTTTCCAATTTTCCCCCTTTATCCCCCTCCACCCTGTCCCCCAACCCTCCAGCATCCCCCCCAGTTCATGTCCATAGGTTGTATGTATAAGTTCTTTGAGTTCTCTGTTTCCTGTACCATTTTGATCTCTCCCCATCTATTTTATGCCTACTAATTATACTTCTTCTTCCCTGTACCTTTTCCCTCCATTCCTCCCTTCCCCCTCCCCACTGAAATCCCTTCATGTGTTGTCCATTTCTCTGGTTCTGTTCCTGTTCTGGTTGTTTGCTTAGTTTTTGTTTTCATTGTTTTTCTTTTCTTTTAGGTTCATTTGTTGATAATTGCGAGTTCATTGTCATTTTACTGTTCATAGTTTTGATCTTCTTTTCCTTAGATAAGTCCCTTTAACATTTTATATAATAAGAGCTTGGTGATGATGACCTCCTTTAACTTGACCTTATCTGGGAAGCACTTTATCTTCCCTTCCATTCTAAATGACAGCTTTGCTGGATAGTCATCTTGGATGTAAGTCCTTGCCTTTCATGACTTCAAATACTTCTTTCCAGCCCCTACTTGCCTGCAAGGTTTCTTTTGAGAAATCAGCTGACAGTCTGATGGGAACTCTTTTGTAGGTAACTATCTCCCTTCTTCTTGCTTCTTTTAGGATTCTCTCTTTGTCTTTAATCTTGGGTAACTTAATGATGATGTGCCTTGGTGTGTTCCTCTTTGGGTCCAACTTCGTTGGGACTCTCTGGGCTTCCTGGACTTCCTGGAAATCTATTTCCTTCACCAAATTGGGGAAGTTTTCCTTCAAATAAGTTTTCAATTTCTTGCTGCTGTTCTCCTTCTGGCACCCCTATAATTCAGATATTGGAATGTTTCAGGTTGTCCCAGAGGTTTGTAAGAGTCTCTTCACTTTTTTGAATTCTTGTCTCTTTTTTTTTGTTCCAGATGGATGTTTATTTTTTCCTTTTGTTCCAAATCATTGCTTTGGCTCCTGGTTTCCTTTCTGTCGCTGTTGGTTCCCTGAATATTTTGCTTTATTTCACTTTGGGTATCGTTCATTTGTTTTTGTTTTTTTTTTTTTTCATTTTTCAACCAAGCTCAGTTAGACCTGTGAGCATTTTGATCACCAGGGCTTTAAATTCTCCATCTGATAGGTTAGCAATCTCCTCCTCGCTTAGCTCTCTTTCTGAGACTTTACTCTGTTCTTTCATTTGGGCCATATTTCTTTGTCTTGGCGCAGCTGATAAGTTGTAAGGGGGCAGGGCCTTAGGTATTCACCTGGGCAGGGCAACCCTGCTGCATTGTGGGCGCTGCCTGTGGGGATGGGCCGGAGAGGGAACAGTACAGCTTGCCTGCTCGTCTCTAGTGCACTTTGCAGTGGACTCTCGTGTGAGACTGGGAGTTTCTCCCACCGTAGCAACCACCATAACCCACAGGCACCTCTGAGTCTCAGTTTTGCCTTCAATCATCCCTGCCCGTGCAACCCGCAGCCTCGAGGCAGCCGGCCCTGCCCACCCAGTCCGCAGCAGTTCTTCTGAGTCGGCCTGCACGCTCTGCTGCCTTACCCGTCTGTTTATTCTGGTTGATTTTTCCTTTAATTCCTTGGATGTCGGAGTTCCATGAAGTTTGATTTTCTGGAGCTTTTGGTTGTTTATTGATTTTAGATTGGTTGTTATCCTCCGTTTGGTTGTGTGAGGAAGCGAAAGGTTTATAAATACGCCTCCATCTTGGCTGGAAATCTCTAGATTCAATTATTGATAGCTATGTATTTATTGCCATTTTATTGTTCATAGTTTTGATCTTCTTAAAGAAGACCCTTTAACAGTTCATATACTAAGGGCTTGGTGATGATGAACTCCTTGAACTTGGCCTTATCTGAGAAGTGCTTTATCTTCCCTTCCATTCTAAATGATGGCTTTGCTGGATAGAGCAATCTTGGATGTAGGTCCTTGCTTTTCATGACTTTGAATACTTCTTGCCAGTCCCTTCTTGCCTGGAAGGTTTCTTTTGAGAATTCAGCTGACAGTCTTATGAGAACTCTTTTGTAGGTAACTAACTGCTTTTCTCTTGCTGGTTTTAAGATTGTCTCTTTGTATTGAAGACCCATTTTAACTCGTTAAAACATTTTTTTATAAGACACCGACATGGAAAATTTAGACTCCATAAAAATAGTCAACACGGTAAAACTGACAATGGCAAAACTTTATACAATTAAACTTGCAGTCTTAGCTTGGGCTCCCTGCAAGCTGACTCTGAGGTGAGAATGAGAGTTTAAGTTATTAGTTTATTTGAAAGGTCATTCCAGAAAGCATCAGCAGGGGGGTGGGGAGTAATACAGGGACTGGATGAGCCAGTAAAGGGCACATCATCAAGCAGTTTTCCACTGGGGGTGAATGGGTTCAATCCTCAACACCCAGGCAACTGGGAAAAAAGGTGTAGAACATACCTAAGAAGAATCTCACCAGAGGAAGAGGAAGCTGGGGTATTCATCCTACATCTACCATCTGTCATTGGCTGGCACATTAGGTCCCAGCACTTCCAGCCCAGGGGTGTACAGGCTGAGAGAAAGCCCAGGTCGGGAGTTGCAGGTCTTCACACTCAGAAGCCACCCACCATTCTTGTGGACTGGAGGGTGAGTGCCAACGGGGCATAAGTGGGCCACCACTACTGCCCACCACGTATGTCATTGACTCAAAACTATCGGAAGAACCACAGTTTAACAAAACTTAGGCCCCCAAAATTTGCTCCACAGGAAATTAGTAGACATAATTGCCATAAAAGTAAACTCACTTGTAAGAGGTTAAAAGTTTAAAAAAAATTTATTTGGACAAATGTTAAAACAAATCTTCATGGTGACAGTTTTATGAAGAAACATCTTCCAGATGAAAATAGTTTCAGTAATTCTTAATCCCTTCACAAATTGGTAGTTACAGAATAGTCATGGGGATGCAAAGCACAGCATAGGGAATGTCATCAATTATATTGCGATAACTATGTATGGTGCCAGGTGGGTACCGGAAATATCAGGGGGACACTCTGTAAAGGTACATGATTGTCTAACCGCCATGCCGCACACCTGAAACCAATAGAAAATAATATTGCATGTCAACTAATTGAAAAATTAAAATTAAAAAGCAGAAGAAAAGAATTTCAATAAAATAAAAGCAAATAAAAATAACTAGAAACATTTAACCTGAATTATGTAGAAAATTGATATGAAGGAATTAAATTGACTTGAATTTGTTCAGGAAAATATGTTCTTCGTAAAATTTCATCGATGCTGGCATGATTCTGATTTAGAGTGTTTTTACTCACAAACATGGAGTCACAGTGTCCTCCGGCTCAAAACAAGAGGAGGATCGAAACATCCTGTTCTTGAGCTGCTAGAGGCCAAAAAATGAAGAGGATTTGTGCCAGGGGAAATTGCATGGGTAAATGCAGAGTGTAAAAGCATATGGAATGCTTTGGGAATGATGAATTCCTCACTGACAGAGCTATGAGAGCAGATGTTAAGCAAAAAAAAAAAAAATCATTCATGAATATTCTGTGGATCTGCAGATTTCTTTGTTGAAAGAGGATAAGAGAAAAATTGGATCTTACTGCTTTTCAGTGTAACTCTTCGCAACTTTTCACTAAAATATCTATGACCTTACAGGAAAAGAATAAAAACCCATTAAAATAACGAGAGATTAACAGACAATATAATGTAAAATTGTGAGCAGCCTTGAAAATAATCTTAAGGCGAATGGAGTTTGAGAAAAATAGATCCATACTTCTCCACCTTATAGAATACACAAGCCTTCTTCATGAAAGAGCAACTAGAGAAAGATTTTTTTTTTAAGTACACTGCTCTCGCCCCACCAACGGTATTCTGACTCAGAGATGTGGGCCTTTACTAGCCAGAGCACTGAGCATTCATTTCTCTTGACCCCCCTCTGTTTACCCACTGTCTTTTTACAGTTTTACATGGAAAGAGCACCACCACAGTAATCAACTACACAGGAAGGAAGGGCAGACTGGCCATGGTATAAAGGGTACCCTCACCCATTACTCACCTACTACAGGTGACTTGCAGACATAGGAAGAGCTATTTCACTGCTGTTGGCTTCCAGTACCAGAGAAGGAGACAATGTGAGGAGGGCCATAACCACCAGAGTACAAAGAGGTACAATAACAGAAAGCCCATTAGAAGCTGAAATGTAGCCTGGAAGTTGTGCCTATCAACTCACCCCCTTTCCAGGTACAGACTTGCCAAGGGGGTGGAGCCACTACCCAAATGGATAGAAGTTGGGACTCAGGGCAACCCACATATTCTGTTGACACACTGAGTCTAGAAGGATCTTCCCTTGTTTGTGTATGAATTACGAGAAAAAAAAATTGGGGGCTACAAACAAAGACAATGAGATAAAAGAAGAGTCACAGAAAGGGAATATGCTTCTGGAATATTATTTCCTTTCAGAGCCAGAAGGAAAAGTCAAGCTATCAGGCATCTTCAGAAGACTGCATGAGACGCAACAGGTCATAGGTAATACCTGAAAAGGGTACGATTTTATTAACTGTTACCCCAATACATTTAATTCAAAGATCAAAGGTAGATGCAGAGCAAAAGTTGAAAAGTTAGTTGACTCAAAGAAAGACTGTAAGAACATTCCAAAGACCTCAGCAGAATTCGAATCCATATGCAGTCAGTAAAGCACAGAAAGGGTGGTGCAGAAATCCACCTGCTGATGTCAAAGACATGCTTGAGATGCTTCCCAGAGTGCAGATGAAAATGACAGGTTCGGATCTTCACCACATGCTTCATGAATACCTATGTGCCAGTCACTCTGCTAGGTGCTGGATCTAAAGGCTTTCACATTATCTATCATCAAAGTGTGAGAGGCAGCCATTAAACCCTTAAACACAAGCTAACATATAATTGCAAATCGTGGTGGTTGCCTCAACTGAAAACTGGCACTATATGAGTTGCCCATGTAGGAGAAGCCAGTTCCAACTGCGTGGTTAGGGAAGGCCTATCTAAAGAAGGAATAGCCCTGGGTGGTGTGGTTTAGTGGATTGAGTGTGGGTCTGCGAACCAAAAGAGTTGCCGGTTCGATTCCCAGTCAGGGCACATGCCTGGGTTGCAGGCCAGGTCCCCAGTAGGGGGCTCTCGAGAGGCAACCACACATTGATGTTTCTCTCCCTCTTTCCCTCCCTTCCCCTCTCTTGAAAATAAATAAAATCTTTTAAAAGGAGTGAAGAGGTAAAAAACATCACTGAATACGTAAATCTGGGTGAAGCTCGGGAGAGAGGCCAGAACTGAAAGCCCTCCATGATTACAGAAAGTACTTACTTACTTGGGTTTTATGTTACCTTTCCTTATGGAAATACTCAGAGATACACAAAAGCAGACAAAATAGCATACTGAATCTATACATACCCATCACAGTACAAATCATATTTTGCCATGAAAATGCTAAGTTTCCTAGAAAAGAGAAATATCCCAATCATTCCACTCTGAGTTTTCCCATCTAAAAAATGGGAACATTCTAACTGACCTCATGGAGTTCTGGTGAAAACACGAAATTAACCATGTCAACAGTGTGCAGTAAACCGATTTTAGCTGACTAATATTTTGTTGTTTTGGGGTCGGCAATATTGACCCAATATTGGAGAAGGAAAATATATCAGGTTTAATGAGTGGTCTAACGAACTCCAGGGAGATGCTGAAGACCAGGGCTCTCTGGGACCCTGCAGGGCTCCGACTTGGCTCCTCACTCTGACTCTGCGTGAAGTCTGTCACTGAGAAATTCTGTAGCGCAAACACCTGCCCGCACTGCTGCTAGAAAGACAGTGGGATGGGCACACGGCAGAAACCCATTTCCTCTGAAACCCTCCATCCAGGGGAGGGGCTGGGTTTTGTGTCAGCCAGGGACTTAGAGTCCTCCCATGGGCATGATATGGCCCAGGAGGGCTGGGGGAGGTTCAAGGCGTCAGCAGCTCTGGGCATCGGTACTGTGTCACCCACGTCCGTGCCCCCAGGAACTCGATGTTCAGAGGCGGAGACAGAGAATGACACAGAGCAGACACTGAACAACAAATTACAGGTGCGTGATGTTCCTGGCCCAGAGACACAGATGAAAGATCTTTCAGAATAAGGTTTTCCTAAGCTTGAGGGAGATCTCTATGTGTAGACTCAAAGAACTTACCCCATTTCAGGGAGAATTACCTATCTACCCACAAACGCATTTGGCAACAAGTTTTAGCTACAATAGAAAAACACCTGCAATCATCAAGACAGCAGGAAACAAATCATCATTTGTTCTGCACACTACTCCGTGCTTTACAGAAATTCTCTCATTTACACCTCACAGCATTCCAACAAAGGGTGGTACTGGACTTCAAGTTGACCAGATTCAGGAATTCAAATCATGTTGACAGGCTTCCTCCAGACATGACACCGGCAACCCCGCCCCCACCCCAGGCCCCGCCGGGCTCACATTATCCTAGCTCAGTAACCCCAGGAGAAAGAGACCAGGGGTCTCTCTCCTGGTCTCACCCTACCAGGGCTCTAGCCATGTGTATGCCATGTGCTCACCCTTGGATCCATCACACTGACCAAGAGAATGGACTTAAGATAATTGGCCAGGGGCTGAGGTACTATGATTAGAAATCCCACCAGAATTAAAAGGGTGGAGTGAGAAAAAATAAACGAATAAAGAGAGGTTTGGCCAACAAATGCAAAAGGTCCTCGAGGGGATGGTCTATGAGTTGCCCCACTGTACAGATGAGGACTGTGAGGGTGAGAGAGGCCAAGTAACTTGCCCAAGGTCGCCCCTCCAGTACACGTCACTCGGCCAGGGTGCAAACCAAGGCGGTCCGACCAGAGCTCTTAACCACTGTGCTACAAGGCAACGAAGTCAGTTTGGTTTCAGACTTCTCTGCAGCAACAGCTTTTGGAAGAAAATGCAGCAACAGCTAGACTTTTTAGAGAAAAAAGACTGTACCCAAAGAGTCTTCCACTCGGCCAAACTGTCTTTCACACTATAGCTAACAAATATTAAACATGCACCCTGTGACAGGCACTGTTGTAAATGCTTTATGTATATTGAGTCATTCATAAACAATCCTGTAAGACAGGAATTCTTTTTTTAAAGATTTTATTTATTTCCTTTTAGAGGGAGGAGAAGGGAGGGAGAAAGCAAGAAACATCAGTGTGCAAGAGATATATCGATTGGTTACCTCTCCACACCCTCACCGGGGACCTGGCCCACAACCCAGGCATGTGCCCTGACTGGGAATCAAACCAGTGACCTTTGGGTTCACAGGCTGGTGCTCAATCCACTGAGCCACACCAGCCAGGGCACAAGAATTCTTATTATCCTCCTTTTACACGAGAAAACTGAAGCCCAGAGAGCTTAGGTAACTTAACTCAGAGCTAAGATGGCACCTATGCAATCTGATCTTCTGACCCATGGTGGGAACTGCCCTTCCATACTGCCAGAGTTCAAAGGCATACCATCGATGCCCACTTCTTGAAAAAGAAATTATATAAAAATAGACATCACGATAACAAGAAATCAAAAAACAATGAAAAAAATGAGACAACCTTGTGAAAACTAGTTAGGTTTTTTAATTTTTTTTTTAGATTTTATTTATTTCATCTTTAGAGGGGAAGGGAAGGAGAGAGGGAGAGAAATATCAATGTGTGGTTGCCTCTCGTGCATCCCTTGCCGGGAACTGGCCTGCAACCCAGGCATGTGCCCTGACTGGGAATCGAATGGTGATCCTTTGGTTCATAGGCCTGCACTCAATCCACTGAGCCACACCAGCCAGGGCTACAGTTAGTTTTTAAAAGTCTAAAAGATTAATCTATATCTAAATCTAAGATTTTATTAACAAAGAGAAGAAGGAGGAAAGTAAAAGTGAGCTCAACTTGGCTGATTCAAGAGGAACTAAGAGACGATCATTTCATGTTAAGAACAGTATAGGAAATGGAGAAGCCAAAGAACTTACATGCACGACCTATGGACATGAACTGAGGGGAGGGGATTGCTGGAGGGAAGAGAGTTACAGGTGGAGGGGGGCAGAGGGGGAAAATTGGGACAACTGTAATAGCATAGTCAATAAAATACCCTAAAAGCAATATAAATAAAAAATAAAAAAGATTAGCATTTCAGTTTAAGAATTCCAATAATTTAAGAAATATAGGGCACAGAATGAATGCTTGTAAAACTGTTGTTCTGTTCGACTCTTTTTTAGCAGTTTTCTAAATGCAGTTGGTTCCAGAAACTCCTCTGCAGGAAAACAGTCAAGTTTTTTTTTTTTTCTTCAAAGATAAACAGTGGGTTTTTTAAAATATGAACCCATGGATTCAAACTTATTTGATGTGTTTCATCCATGCAATTATCTTTCCTCATGATCAAATTGTCCCACCTGTGACTAGCTGGGACTTTGAGTTGCCACATGAGCCCTGTGACCATGACCTAGCAGACTCCGAAAGCTTTACTGCCATCGGAACACCCTGTATGTCTTTTCCCAGACCCACAGAAAGCTTAAAGGTCATATTTACAATTCTAAAGAGTGTATATATGCCTTCCAAAGCAAAGAAGAAGATACTAGCAAAGAAAATACTCATGAGAGAGAAACAAATCATAAAGCAAAAGAAATAGCAAAGAGGCATTAAAAAGTAGCATAGAAAAAAGATGAAACATAAGCTAAATGTCTCAGTTATAATGATAAATATAAATGGAACCTACTTCCCTACATAAAAATAATGTTTCCCAAGCTGGATTTTTAAAAATTAGTTCTATGATATTTAAAAGAATCACAAAATGGCACAAGAAGATCCATGTGAAAGAATCAGGAATATATGCAAAACAGACACAATTGAGGGGAAACCAAAGATTGAAATACTTAAATTAGCTACATTTGAGACCCAAAAAACCTGCATAAAATGGCATTGAAATGTATAAAACCAAAATAAGAATAAAGACTCACTTAATAATACAATTAATGTCTTATTTAATAGCTTCCTGGAAAGAAGCATGCATACTAGACAAAAAGACCTTTTTTCCTAGTGCCCATGGGACACATAAAAATCAAACATGTAGCTGCACTAACAGTGGCACTTCAACAGGGATCAGTTGCTGAATTAGACTCATGGAACTTAAAAGGACAAAGCTTTCAAACACACAGTTTATTACAGGGAACAGACACAGTATAGTAAGCGCCCGAAAATCAGAATAAACATCAGCATATGACTCACAGCGGGGCTCTGGAGAGGCCAGGTGCAGGCTCCTAATGTCCTGTCTCTCTAAGGGCCAGGCCAGATGTCTGTGGATGGGGAACCTCTGATGTGTGCACAGAACCCTTCGGAACCAGGGAGACAAAAATGAATTCTTTGCTGAGGTTTTTTCCTGTTGTGCTTGTTACCTAGGTATATCCTTGCTGTGGACCCAGTAGAACCCGGAGGCGGGGGCGGGGGCTGGGGAGCGGCACATGCAGACCAGGGGCAACCCCCCAAGCTCATTGCTATTCCTAAATGGTGCTGACAAGCCGGGTCAAACTCCCCTGAAACTCTTTGGACTCATGGTTCCATAGAGACACTATACATCAATGTTTCCTGCTTTGACCAGGAGTCATGTCAGGCAGGAGCTTTAATTTAACCAAACAGCTCAGGTTAATTGTAAACCTGCCATGATTAAGCTTTACAGCACAAAAGCAAAGCACAAAGTCCATCTCAATAATTTCCAAAATGCTGAAACCACACAAGCCCTATTTTTGGACCATGATTCAAACCAAAAATGAATAAATACGAGAAATACAAAGTAATCAAAATGCAAATTAAAACAAGGTGCCTTTTTCTTTTTTAACACTGTAAGTCTGATGAAAATGAGTAAGCGTGGTCGCATTCAGTGTCAGTAAGGATCGAGGGGACCTAGGCCTCTTCATTCACTGTTCTTAGAAACATAAATTTGTAGAATCTTCCTTAGGTAAGTACCAATCATTTTGGTAAGCTGGATTAAAAAATCCTTCAAAAGGTACATTGTCTTGGCCCAGAAATTACATATTTGGCATTTCATCCTGAAGATACTAATCAAGGATATGGACAGGCAAGAATGCTTATTGCAGCGCAGTGGATAACAACAAAATGTTGGAAACAATCAAAATGTCCAGCAGTATGGGGACTATTTCACTAAGTTAGCGCCATAGCCAACTGTCTGTGGCAGGCTCTGCTGGGTCCATGTCTACAATGGTGTCCCCTCTTCTCCTGTGGTAACACAGCCGCCAGCACTGCTCACTGCTCCCAGCACAAAATCTGACAGTCCTGTTCCCACTTGCCGAGTTTGCCCTGCACCTAGGGGGGACCATGTGATCCAGTTCTGGTCCATGAGATGTAAGGAGAAGTCTACTGGGGGCTCTGAGAGAGATTTTACTTTCCTAATGAAAGGGAAAGATGCTGTTGATGCCACAGCTATCACCTACTGTTAAGTGAGAAAGATCAACTACTTGTTGAGCAAGAGTTGTTTGGGTTCTCTGATATTCGGAGCCCAAAGAGTCCCTAACTCTGGTGGATACTGTGATGTGCCTCCCCAGGCCCCCTCAGGATTCCCAGATGCTGGGAGTGCTACGGGCTGACAGTTGTCAGCTCTCTCCAGAAACTGCACTCATTGGGTCGGGTGCCTTGCCCAGTGCCCTTCCTGGGAGGCAGCCCATAGGAGTATAAAGGCTCAGCCTTCTTTCTTGAATTAGGGACACAGGGCCCTGCCAGCTCCAGAGCTGCAGCCCTTGTCGCTACTGCACCGCCTAACTTCCCCATGTGCCTAATCCTGCTTGATTCCCTTTCTCGATGGTATCTTCAGAGCACTTCTTAATAAACTTCCTGCACTCAAATCTCTCTCTTAGAGAGAGAGGAAGGGAGGGAGAGAAACATCTACGTGCAAGAGAAACATTGATCAGTGCCTCTCAGAGGCCTCCAACTGGGGACCTGGCCTGCAACCCAGGCATGTGCCCTGATCAGGAATTGAACTGGCGAACCTTTGGTTCACAGGCCAGCACTCAATCCACTGAGCTACACCAGGGCTGGCCCTCAAATCTCTTGACTCAGAGTCTGTTTCCTAAGTAACTACCCACAGCATCACTGACATTTGTTCGTGTAAGAAGATGTTCAAAATATTTTGCTAAATGACCCAAAAGGAGGTTGTAAAGCAGCATGCATGGTGTTTTTTATTATACCAATTATACAGAGGTGGGGAAAAGTAAGTTAATAATAATACAATGATTAATAAATAACACTACAGAAATAAACTCTGTTTCACGTACTCACAACTGTAAACCTACTTTAGCCCCATCCTGTACATCTGCATAGTAAAAATGCAAAGGAAAACACTTAAATGCCCCCCCCCCAAAAAAGTTTTACTATTTTAATACATAGAGTAGTGGTGAGAAAGTAAGGGAATCCCAAGGGTGGTGGTCGGGGTGCAGAAATGATTGGCAAGCACCAGTCCACAAGAGCTAGAGATCAGATTTACTCTGGAGGTGGCTGCTGACTCCTGAGGCCTACAGCCAGGTTTTCCCGAGCCATTGCTCTGAGGGATGGGAGACAAAGCCTAGACAGAGCTTGAGCAGTGTGGGAGTTCAGGATGGACAGCCTTGCATTAAGGCAGGAGACCCAGAGGGCAACAAACAGCCTTAAGAAGCCCAACTGGAAGAGCCCACGCTGTGGCTGGTTCTGGGAGACGTCAACTCCAAGGGAACCACCAGGCACAAGAATGTTTACCGAACTGTACGTAACCACCAAGATGGCAAATTTATTCTATGTGTGTTTTGCCATAGTAAAAACGGGGGTGGGGGGGCGCGGAATGGAATGAAGTACTGACACACGATACAACGTGATGAACCTTGAAAACATTAGGCTAAGTGGAAGAAGTCAGACACGAGTTCCACATATTGCATGACTCCATTCATATCAAGTGCTCAGCACAGGCAAACCTACAGAGACATAAAATAGGCTGACGGTTGCACAGGGGAGCAATGCGCTGCGGCAGCTCATCCTGGGCTTACCTCCTTCCTGATCCTGTCTCCAGGGACCCTTCCTTTGCCTCACTGTCCCAAGCTTTAATATCCTTACTCTCACTTTCACCTGCACTTGTGTCTTGAAATTTTCCCTGCACAAGTCAAGAAGCTGGCAGCGCCCTGACACTGAGAGATCCTGGACCTTGCCAAGGCAAGTCCAGCCCCTGTGCGGAAGCTGTCCAGTAACATTTTTGCATCTAAGATAACGTACCTTTGGAAGGCCAGAGTCACCTGCTTTTACAGACCCCTCAGGGCACGCACGCACACACAATGATGCTATCAGGTTGAGAGGGTTCTGCTGTATTTCTAATTTGCTGAGAGTGTTTATTATGAATGGGTATTTAATTTTGTTAAATGCTTTTCTGCATCAATTATATTATGTGATTATTCTACTTTAGCTTGTTAATATGATTGGTTACACTAACTGATTTTTGAATATTGAACCTTTACGGCCTGAAATAAACCCCACCTGGTCATGGTATAAACTTCTTCTGTATTGCTGAATTCTATTTGCCAAATTTCTTTTGAGGATTTTGGTGTCTAAGTTTATGAGTGATACTGTTTTGTAGTTTTCTTTTTTGTAGTGCTTTTGCCTGGTTTTGGTATTATGTTGTCCTCAAAATGAGTTGGAAAGTACTCCCTCCTATTCAATTTTCTTTTTTCTTTTTAAGGTATTTTATTTATTTATTTATATATTTTAAAAGATTTTATTTATTTGTTTGTTTGCTTGCTTGTTTGTTTTTAGAGAGGAGAAAGGAGGGAGAAAGAGAGGGAGGGACACATCAGGGTGTCGTTGCCTCTCCTGTGCTCCCTACTGGGGACCTGGCTGGCAACCCAGGCATGTGCTCTATACTGGGAATTGAATTGGAGACCCTTTGGTTTGCAGTTCAGGCCTCAATCCACTGAGCCACTCCTATTGGAACCAGGGCCCTCCTATTTAATTTTCTGGCCTATTTTCCATAGAATTGTTGCTAAAATTCATACAATTTTAAAGCTGGAAGACACCCTGGAAATCACTAAGTTACTGACCAGGAATTTGATTTGACTTCAGAGACACCAGAGACCCCCACCCCTTTTTCTGCAGGTAGCCAAGTTCAATTGTAGCTATCCACACCTGGGAGGGTTAGCAAAGGAATGAAATGATTTTTCCTGACGCAGTGTAGAAAGAAGATAGTATGTTCAGAAGGAGCTGAAAAGTAATTTCCTGACAAAGTTGACAGTTGCTCTCTTCATTGTATTATAAAACCAGGAAATAACAAATGAATTGAAATGTTGAGGAAAGACTAAAACAAAGCAGGAAGAGCTGCTGAGTCTTTGGTTGGTTTTCCCCAGAAGCTGACCGTGAGGCAAGGATTCCAGTGCAAGTAGTTTATCTAGAAGGTACAAACACAAACAAACACCTCAGTAGGGGAATGAGGAAGTTACTGGAGAAGTGAGATGAGGAAGACAAGGCAACCACTAGAATGCACCGAAGTGGTCAAGGCGAGGAAATACAGGCGGCATATCTATATAGTATCTGCCACAGCCTGGGAGGAGAATCGAGTTTGAGGCAGAGAGAGAAATTACCTCCCAGATAAAGATTTGTGTGATTTTAGAAGGGAAATATAAGTACCATGATTTAATTTATCCCCAAATTACTCAAACTATAGAAATATATTCCTGAGGGTGGCACTAAAATTTTTGTCAAAATAATACTCATTTGATTCTTTGCCTTAAAGAAATAATCTGTGAAGGCAAAAAGCCACTGGCAAGGCCTAGTCTTTGTATAGAGCATTTTGATTCACTTTAAATTAATGCAAACTTGGATATCCTCATCTGATCCTGTTTTCTTTAGCATGTTAAAAGAATTACATTAACTTATTTGTGCTAAATGAGAAAGTACTCTGAATGAGAAAAAAAGGAATGGATTGCATGCTGAGAATAACCTATGGATTAATATTTAAATGTTCTCAAGAGATGACATCATGATTAAACTCCCTGGAACAGAGAGTATAATGGTATTAGTCATAGATGTTTGGAAATGCTGCTCCAACAACTTTTAACACTGGGAGCTTTTTATTTATAGAAACTCGTAATAATTATTGATCCAAAATAACTCAGGTTGTGTCTGAATCTTTCTTAATGTTCTGTGATGGAATGGTGTACTTCTGGCATTTATTTTTTTTAGTCTGGTCCATAACCATCATATCTTGATTATTTCACTTTCAGAAAGTTCCTCATATCTCTGAAAATGTTGGAGAATTTTGGAGAATATAATTTGACAGGTTAATTTTAATGCCAAAGATTGTCTTAATTTACCAGGGAGAGATGAATATTCACTTTTGCAAAAATACAGAAAGAAATGACTTACTTTTGGAGAACTTTTAAAAAATGACACACATGAATATTTTAAACTTAATGTCATTTCTGTGAATCATGCTGAATATAATACTGTAAACTTATAGAGTAAGGTTGAACATTTTTGGTTTTGGGGTAATCTTCATTCTCTCATAGCTTCCTGGTCCACAAATCTGAGCATTTCTCCTTCCAAGCAAAGAATTCATAGCAGAAGTGAAGTTCTTGTTACTAAAACTTCATTAATTTTATAAACATTATACATATATAACATAAAACATTCACTAGTACACTATGAGAATAAGCCACAAAACTATTTTAAATTAAACCACACTTTAAATAATTTAGCCAAGTACTGTTCATACAGGAAGCCTCAATGTTTGATTTTTAAGCACATGAACATATCTTTAGGTTGCCAATATTATTCTAGCAATAATTAGGGATGAGTTAGGGACACTGCATTATTGGTTCATCATAGGAAAAAGTTATAGAGAGTGTTGAGTTATAGAATCTTATTATTCTGTGTCCTTTCAAAAAAAATTAAGGTTCTGATTATTTAGAAATATGTAACTAAATTTCCTCCTCTTCCTTATAAAAATCCTTTATTGCTGAGTTTCTACGAACTGTTCTATGAAATCTGCAGTTATTGTCAGTGGTACTTCGTAAATGTACCATTATTAAAACCAGCCTTGAAAACCAGACAGAGGTTTCTATACAAGTGGCTATGTAGTTAATAATTTCTTCAGGAAGGCATTCCTGTACTATGTCTATATTATTATCAGGAGTCTCTTTGTCGGTTAATATATATTTCACGCATAAGGCCTAACACTTTTGGAGATGCCTTCTGGGTTGGTGACCAAGCTAATGTTATAGAGCACGGGTGTCAAACTCATTTTCACCAGGGGCCACATCAGCCTCGTGGTTGCCTTCAAAGGGCTGAGTGTAATTTTAGGACTGTATACATGTAACTACCCCTTAACTGTTAAGGAGTTGAAATTACATGTGGCCTCCGGTGAAAATGAGTTTGACACCCCTGAATATAGAGTGAACTGTAACAATCTGTCCCTCGGACAGATTCTGTCAGTTGCCTGAAATAACGAATCCTTAAAAAATATGTATTTTTATAGCATCCCATTCAGGTATGCAAGAAATGTTCAATATGCATTTGCTGAATTAGTGTTTTTGTTGCTGTCATTGTTAAATAATGAAGAGCGAGTTTCTAGATCCACCCACCAATTTATAGGAAACACAGCAGGCAGAAGAACACGTTAAACTACCCCAGAGGAATTCAGTCAGCAAAATCCAGATCATGGGAGATGGCAAGATAAACAATCCAGTTTTATCAGCAAATTGTAAAAAGATAGAAAAGAGGTAGACAGGGAACCTACAGATTAAAAAGAGGTGAAAACCATGTAAACATAATAGGTGAAATTAAACTAAAGTGTTTATGGATGCATGCTTAGGTGATGAAACTACAAAGTGCTGAAGTGATTACCATAAAAGTACGAAGTGGAACCTAATCAACAAAACAAACAAGCGGCAAAACAGAAGCAGAGACATGGAAATAAAGAACAAACTGACAGCAATCAAAGGGGAAGGGGAAAGGGGTAATGGGGAAAAGGAGGAGAAAGGCACATCAAGGAACATGTGTAAAGGACCCATGGATGAAACCAAAGCGGGGAAGGATGGAGGGTGGGAGGTGGGGGTGGGTGGGGTAGGGGAGAGTAATGAGGGGAAAATGGGGACAACTGTAATTGAAAAATAACAGCAAACATTTTTTTAAAGAAGTATGGTTACTCTTAGGAGAGGGGGAGCAGATGGAGAGCTTTTGGGGTGGTCAGCTATGGTTCTTTTTCTGACACGGATGGTAGTTACAAAGGTGTCTTGCCTTACAATAATACCTTAAACACTATGTTTGTTTTATGTGGTTTTCTTTTTTTAACTATTTTTATTGATTATGCTATTATAATCTTTCCAATTTTTCCCCCTTTATCCCCCCTCCACACTGCCCCCCAACCCTCCAGCATCCCCCCCTTAGTTCATGTCCATGGGTTGCATATATAAGTTTTTTGAGTCCTCTTGTTTCCTATACCATGTTTTATCTCTCCCCATTTGTTTTATGCCTACTAATTATGCTTCTTCTTCCCTGTATCTTTTCCCCCATTCTCCCCTCCCCCTCCCCACTGAAAATCCTCCACATGATGTCCATTTCTGTGATTCTGTTCCTGTTCTGGTTGTTTGCTTAGTTTTTGTTTTCATTGTTTTTCTTTTCTTTTAGGTTCATTTGTTGATAGTTGCGAGTTTGTTGTCATTTTGCTGTTCATAGTTTTGATCTTCTTTTTCTTAGATAAGTCCCTTTGACATTTCACATAATAAGAGCTTGGTGATGATGACCTCCTTTCACTTGACCTTATCTGGGAAGCACTTTATCTGCCCTTCCATTCTAAATGACAGCTTTGCTGGATAGAGTAATCTTGGATGTAAGTCCTTCCCTTTCATGATTTCAAATACTTCTTTCCAGCCCCTTCTTGCCTGCAAGGTTTCTTTTGAGAAATCAGCTGATAGTCTCATGGGAACTCTTTTGTAGGTAACTGTCTCCTTTCCTCTGGCTTCTTTTAAGATTCTCTCCTTATCGTTAATCTTGGGTAACTTAAAGCAAAATATTCAGGGAACCAACAGTGACAGGAAGGAAACCAGGACTCAAAGCAATGATTTGGAACAAAAGAAAGAAATAAACATCCATCCAGAAGAAAAGGAAGAAACAAGAATTCAAAAAAATGAAGAGAGACTTAGGAACCTCTAGGACAACTAGAAATGTTCCAATATCTGAATTATAGAAGGGGAAGAACAACAGCAAGAAATTGAAAACTTATTTGAACAAATAATGAAGGAAAACTTCCCCAATCTGGCAAAGGAAATAGACTTCCAGGAAGTCCAGGAAGCTCAGAGAGTCCCAAAGAAGTTGTTTTATGTGGTTTTCTATAGATGTGTTATACTTAACAATAAAAAAGTTTAAGAAATAAACAACAAGAAATACATATATTTTCAAGTTACCAACATGACATCACAACAGAAAGGTATACCAGAAACAACAAGATTATAGATCACAGTAAAATGTAGTAAAATAATTAGGAAATGATGAGCTTTGAGAAACTAACTGTGCATTTAATATAATAGTTTACTTAATTGTAAGTTTATACAATTTAATTTTTAATAATAGCTACATTTAACAAGCAGCTCACAAAATTCCTAGAACTTTAACAACCAGCTTGAACAAGCTAAGGATGAGCTACTCCAGCGCACTCCTGCCTGCACCCGAACAGTTCTCCTGCTCTCTTGCATTTGAAAAAATTAAATGTTTAGTTTTTAAAATCAGGCCTGGATGGTGTGGCTCAGTGGATTGAGTTGCTGACCTGTGAACCAAAGGGTCGCTGGTTCAATTCCCAGTCAGGACACATGCCTGGGTTGCAGGCCAGGTCCCCAGTAAGGGGCGTGCAAGAGGCAACCAAACATTGCTGTTTCTCTCCCTCTTTTTCTCCTTCCCTTCCCCTTTCTCTAAAAATAAATAAATAAATAAATAAATAAAATCTTTAAAATGAAATGCATAGTTGCACAGTTTTAAAAGTCAAATATTTCTACAATAGTTATAAAATCTGCTAGACTCTGCTCTGCTTTCCCCCATGTTCTTATCCTTAGGGGTAACCATTTCAATTCTTTTAATTTAACTGATTCTGTCTTTACATGGCTGTCTTCTTACAAAGACACCAGTTCTGTTGGATTACGGCCCCACCCTACTCTAGTATGACTTCATCTGAATAATTACATCTGCAACAACTCTATTTCCAAATAAGGTCACATTCTGAGGTACTGGGGGTTAAGCCTTCAAATTATCTTTTCTGGGGGAGGGAAAGGAGCACACTTCAACTTGTAACAGTGGGGAAGGAATCTGGTGTTCTAATTGCCTCTTAAGCAGATTTTCAGCCAATTCTTCCTCCTTTACCCTTCACTCCCAAATGTAACCACTTTGCTGTTGCCAATTCCTGAGTCCTTTGGAGGATCCCACAGGGTAAACTGGTTTGCTTCTTAGCTTACCTCAAGGCCAGTTTAAGATACAGCTTTCTGAGATCTCCTATGTCAACTACCACTCATAAGTTTTCCAACTGACAAAATTTTGCTGCCGCTTCCTCTGATTTCTACCACTGATGGTTTGTCTTTAAAAGAAAAACCTCTTTACTGTTATTTTAGTGGGCTCGACGGGGAAGCATTTTTAGTCAGAAGTCCTTCCACATGTATCTTCATTCCGTCCTTCTCAAGTGGTACCTACCTTCTTTCTGAGCTGTCTTGCATCTCAAACCACAACAGAGCTCTTAAGGGAAAGATTTCTCTAGTTGCTATATATGTGAATAGTGAAGGGATAGAAAGAGATGGGGTAGGGGGAGACAGAATCATATGCGACCTATTCAAAGCCCATACTCTCTAATGCCACTCTGCCTCTGTGAGAGAGGCAGAGTGGTTGCCACTCAGAAAGAGGATGGCGGGCAAGCAATTCGACAACGCGTATGAACAGCCCTAAAAATATTTCAAGTCTTTGATGCCGTTAAGTGGTCCCACTCTCAAGACTCTACCCTAAGGGTATAATTCAATAGAGTGAAGTGACAATGTGTACTTTCACTTAGGAGAAAATGGTAGACTAAATATTCTGCAAAACCATCCCACTGCAAAACCATAGAAACCCTAGCTAAAATATAAAAAGGAACTCCCATCTTTTTTTTCAAAGCTATAGTTGAGCTTGTAAGAAGGAAAACAGGAGTGAAAAATAAAGAGGGAGCTACAAACTAGCATGGTAGGTGACTGAGAGCCCTGAGCCCATTCACCACTCCCAGGAACCGAAAATCTCAGGTTTTAATGACCTCATGTTGGTGGGAGACACGATCTTGGGCTCAGGGAAGGTAGGGAATGGGCAGGGAGACTTCTGCATACAGCCAGATGCTCCAACGACGCTAAGATGCAATGAAATGGAGATAAAGTGTGGGAGAGTCAATCTCCTTCAGTTATGACCACAGAGCACAAAATATACGAGGAGAAAAATCTTAAAAGTTGACAGAAAGAAAAGAGAGATTAGCTGAAAGGAACAACTGGACTGGCAATCACAATGGAACAATAATTTAAGGTTGCTAAGAGAAAACCACTGTCAATGTAGAATTTGATGTCTACTTAAATTATGTACACTGTATTTAAAAGGAAGGGTGAAATGAGGACATTTTCAGAAAATCCCAAACTGAATTAAGTTATCACCAAAGGATACTCGTTGAAGGAGTTTCTAAGACTATACATTAGGACAAAGAAAAAATGATCCCAGAAGGAGGTTTGAGATTTATAAAACAACAATAATGTCTAATTTGGAGGTTAAAAACAAGATGGTGCTAAAATATTGGATAATAATAGCTTTTAAGACAAGAGGATGGTGGTGATTAGCATGCTGACACCCTTGGGTGGTGGAGCTGTTTTGAAGTAGACTTTAAGTACACATGCTAAAATTTAAGAGTCATCACTAAATAAAAATAGAGTGTATAACTTCCAAAACAATAGAGAGGAAAATGTGGAATCAATCTGAAAGAACACAGGAAAGGGGGTGGAAGACAATGGAAAAAGCAGGAGAGAGAGCATAAAATAAAATGCTAAAGATAATTCCATATATCAACAGTTAAAATCATAATAAAGTATAAATGGTCTAAACTCACTATTTACAACAAAGATATCCTCAAACTGGATCAAAACAAAACAATCCAGATATCTGCTGTATCCTAGAGAAAACCTAAAACACAAAGACGTGGTTTATCAGAATAATTAACGTTAGCTACTGTAATGAACCACCTCTAAACTTGATGAGGCTTAACACAACAAAGTTTATTTCTTGCTCACATAACAGCCCATCAGGTCTGGTTGCTTCTCTGGGTGTCACCCTTTCAATCAGTGACATAGGAGTCTGGGACCCTTTAATCCTAGTTGTACCACTTGGGAGTTCTTGGCCTACAGACATGTGAACAGGGGAGACAGCACATAGAAGATCACGTGTGACTTTTTGCCAAGTTTAGAAGTGGCATATATCACATCTGCCCATATTCCTCTGGGGGTTCCAATATAATTGCAAAAAGAGCTGGAAAATATAGTCCTGTGTTCCCAGGAAGAGAAAATGGAATCAGTGAGCACCTAGCCAGTCTCTGACGCACAAAAAGGTTGGAGATAAGAACAGATGTGGAAGGATATGCCAGGCAGACGATAAGCAGAGGAAAGCTAGAGTCGTTCTGCTCACGTTGAGCAAAATAGTCTTCAAGGCAAAATGCATTAACAGGACTAATGATAATAACTACATAAAGATAACAGATTCAATTCACCAGAAAGAGATATAGCTAATGACATCTTCAAATAACATACAGCAAAAATTGACAGAATTATTAGGAGAAACTGACAAACCCACCACCACAGAATGTAACATATGGCCTTCTTAGTCACTGATGTTACACAGACCAAAAATTAGTAGCATACAGAAAATATAAATAATATATCTAACAAGCTTAATCAAAAGGACACGTGTAGGGAGAAGTTTTCAATTAGTAACGATTGCACCTTGGATAAACCTCATTGGGCTGTGATAATGCCACGGCTCAATGCTGAAAAAAGGACATGTATAGAATCTTGTATCCAATGACAAAGAACGCACATTTTTCTTTCTCTACACTGGATGCTTCTTTCTTTTCTTCCTTAAGAGTGCAAGAATCATTTATCCAAACTGAACATATAGTTGCGTATAAAACCAGCCTCAAAAAATTTCCCAGAATCAACATCATACAAATCATGTCCTCTGATTACAGTGGAATTGTTGAAAATAAGTAACAGAAAGATAACCAAAAGAAAGAAAACTGTGTATGAAGATGTTTACTCTAATGTTAATTACCTACAATAGTGAAAAATTAGAATCGCTGAAATATCCAATGATATGGGTATGGCTAAGTAAATTATGCTTCATCAACCCAATGGGTATCATGTGGCCATTAAAATTATTTTTAAGTGGACTATGTTCAACGTTCAACACTAAGTGAAAATTTTAAATCTACAGGGGTGGTATGATCTGGTTTCTCTTCAGATCACACAAATCTTTTGCCTTTTTAAATCTACAAGGGTGGGCAAAAGTAGTTTACAGTTATAATATAAATAATACAATAATTAATAACAAATAATACAATAAACTGTTTCACATACTCACAACTGTAAACCTACTTTAGCCATCCCTGTATGTTATTTATGATTACAACCATGTGAAAGCCTGTGTACATTTAGATAGATTAGAAAGATATAAACAAATGAAAACATCTGTTATATTATAGTGATGAGATTACATGTAATTCTACTTTTAAAAGGATTTTCTATGATGCAGTTACATCGTTTAATGGGAATAAAAAGAATCAGTAAAGACAATCTCCGGCAGTTGATGCTAATTATGTCTTAATATCCATTATCCTGTTCTTTTTCCCCCAAAGATTTTATGTATTTATTTTTAGAAAGAGGGGAAGGGAGGAGAGAGGGAGAAACATCAGTGTGTGGTTGACTCTTTTGTGCCCCCTACTGGGGGCCTGGTCTGCAACCCAGGCATGTGCCCTGACTGGGAATCGAATTGGTGACCCTTTAGTTCACAGGTTGGCACTCAATCCACTGAGTCACACCAGCCAGGGTTATCCTGTTCTTTTATAACAACAGAATTTTAGCTGGATACATAACTGCCCAAATCAAGAGTACATTTCCCAGCTTCCCATGCAGTTGGCATTACGATGGGACAAAGTCACAGCTAATACGAGAAGTGGCTGCCCTTGAACACACTCTTTAGTCTGCTCTTCCTGTGTCATTTTCCTTCATCTTGTTACCTTAAATCTCCCTTAGCTTTGTTATTGCACATACTATGGGTAGACTGGATCTGATATGCATTTGATTGAAATAGGGACCGATTCATAATTTAACAAATGAGAATATGTATGACTCCTGAGGTAAGTACATGTTTTCTATTCAACCAGTGTCCAGAACAAGCTCTGAAAACAAGGGGATTATCTATCCTGTGTTTGGAGATCAAATGAGGGTATATTAATATTGAAGAGTACATGTTTATGTTAAATATATTCTAGCGGGAATCACACACATTTACTACAATATTCTTTATCATTTAAGAGAATGTTTTAGCAGAGAATGAGATCCATATACAGGGTGCTTTGCCTGAGTTAAATCGGTGATCAACCTCCACATTTTAAATGTTAAACAAAATGAAAAGTTGTATTTCTAAAGTTAAATAAATAACGCACCTTGTTTAACTATGACAGTCTCTGGTAAGGTTTGATCTAATCCAATAGCCTAAATCACAAAAATATCAATAATTTGTACTATATCAGGAATGAGAACTTATCAATTCAAAAGGAAATTGATAAATATGATTCAAAACAGTCTTCACACTGGAAACATATCCAAAGGACAACATTAAAGCAAATGCTCTGTTCCAAGTGCTTACAGTGCTCAATAATGGTTAGGTATGCTATATCACGCTGACTGGAGCAACAAATTCATTATTAATTTTATTACAATTGAGAATAGGTCAATCACAAGCTGTTCCGTAAAAACAACATGCTACTAAAAGAAAATAAGACACTGGAGGCTGACGCTGCAGAAGCCTTTCATTCTGAGAGTTCTAATATTTATGCTAAGCATGGCCTGGTTAGATATTTGTTAAAAATGAAGGAAAATAAAAATTGAGAAATGTTCTAGGGATTAATTTACTCATCATTTCTCAAACAAAACTGTATCTAGCTAGTTGGAGGGCATCTAGTTGAAATAATTTATTCAGATTAAAATTCTGTCAGTAAAAAATATTTGTATCCATGGTAATACAAAAAGGGCTTAAAAAATCTGTCACGCGTTTGGTTAAGAAAGCAAACCAAGGCCTTGTTTATAGTTTGTTTTCCTTTAGGACTCATATTTAAATCACTTATAGACAGACAAGCAAATTATTAAATAACTGGGTTTTCTGTTAATTAGCTGTGCATTGAAATGGTGGAAAATGATGACCACACATCTGCCAATGACAGGCACATGGTCCCTTTTTATTTTTTTCCAATTTGTCTTCCATTTCAGTTCCTTAATGTCCAGTGTCCAAAGATGAGAAGATAATCATCTGTGGGTACTTTTCATCTCCTGTGTCTCATTGAGGTTCCTAGGTAGAATTATAAATAAAAGTGGAAAGTGTTTTATATTTGGTTTTTACTACTTTATGGTTTTATATTTGACTTTTTATACTTAGCTTCATCTCAAAAAATGTGTAGCATATTTTTAACAGATTACAAAGTAATACATGAATATATACGTTCATTGTAAATATTCCTACAACATAGGAGTACACTGAAGCAGAATTCATGCAGCATGGATTTTAAGAAGTTCAGATAGAACTCACTTCCTCTTTGAGAAATGTACCATCAGAGATGTGCTGACTCATCAGTGTCAACATACAGAGGGGGGTTTTTTTGTTTGTTTTTGCCAGCTCATGAAGTATTGATCAGGTTTAAGAATTTCAAAAATATGTGTTACCAAGAGCAATGTAGCTTTATACTATCACCCAAGGTATGTAACAAAGGTTTTTCAGCCTTGAACTTGTAGATTAAAAAAATCCTACTTATGGAAGTAGAATTATTTACAGTTTGCATACTGTCCAAATGATGAATTCAGTACAGGTTAAACTTACAGTCTTTACAGAAGTGTTTATTTCTTTTGCCATTCCATAAGCTTTTTTCATTTTTTCAACTTTTATTTTAGCTTGCTTGGATCAACAACCCAGATGTTTAATCTGACTTTGCTGTTGGCAGGGCCGATATAAAGTTTGGCTCCTTCAGATGTATGAACTGTACCTAGGAAATATTTGTATTACAGACAGAAAAATTGCCCAAAATAAAATTTAAATATATAGCAAGTTCCTAATTTTCTTAAAACATCCTTTAGCAAATATATCATAGACCTCAGTACCTGCGGCAATACTGCATATATATTTTTAGGCCGAAGTTATCATTTCTATATGAGTGACATAGCACAGTTCTTTATCTGCCATGATGACAGTGATGATGATAATGATGAAAATTATAAAACACTGTATCAATTTAAAATCAGTTTTCTTGGAAAATACCATGTAGTAGCCATTGGAATTTTTTTTACTGTACACTAACACAAAAAGGTATTACATTTCATAATGGATGAAAAAACAAACTTCTTAAAATCAGTGTTGGACTCAGACATAGTTGGTAGCATGCCCACAGTCCGTCACCTTGGCCTTACCACTGCAGGACACACAGGCCCGACTTCCACCTGCGACCAGGGGCCTCACTCAGCCTGGGAGCTTTCTTGTGAAGACAAAAATCCATGTGCGGGGAAATTGCCCAAGAATTAATACCCTCTCTCCTAAGTAACCCTTAACCAATAACTAATGGGCATTGGTGTATAGCTATCCCGACTCCTTTGCCCCTGTGGGATAACTGGAGTTGCGTGTTCTGGAATGGTTCAGACATTCCCAGGAGAGATTAAGCTCCAGTTACCCACAGTGGTAACTTGCTTGCTGACACACCCAGTTTTGGCCGCCTGCCCTTTCCTGTTTCACTCCTCTACCCCCTCTCGTCCCCGGTTCCTGGGATCACCTGTCAAACTACTCTTACTCAAATCCTTGTCTCATGGTTTGCTTCTGGAAGATCCCGAAGTAAGGCTACATTCAAAGAATCCTTGAAAAAAGTACTTTTTACTCTTCAATTGATTTAGAATTTGACTACTTATTTGGCTCTTTAAAGTAACTTATTCTTGGATAATCAGTAGCATGCACCCAAACAGCAAGGAGTCCAGGGTTACATATGGTGGCAGAGAAAATCACACCATTTATTTGATCTTGGTGGTAATAGGGTTAAGTTCTATATTCAGTGCTTATATGGATGAGCTAGTGTAAATCTATTTCATGACAGACCACCTGCACCCTGCACCAGATCATCCGTCTGGCAAATGTATGGCCTTGATCATAAAAATAAATGGGCTAAATTACATTATTGAGTCAGCACCACTCATCTCTTCTCCCGCAAACAACAACAACAAAAAAACAACCCAGCATGTTTGTGTGACAATGGGTCACCGGTGTCTTCTTCAGGTACTAAAGGAGTATTTTTCATTTCGAATATGACTGTGTGAAAATGGACTACCAATAGGTCCTCTTCTGTCTTATTATCTCTTTTTCTTAAGAAAGAAAGCTTAATCTGTAAACAAGGTAGGCTAGGTGAGACTTAGTAATGGAAAGAAAAAAGAAATATAATTGGAGCAGTCATATTCTGTTCATGTTGCTTCAGATCATAATGCAGTCTATTTTGCTACAACATGCATTTCTATCATGTGAATTGGCTCACGTGCTACTGGTAAAGAAGGGAATAATGTCACTGTAATTTATATGCAATTTATCTTCAGCCAGGGGAGCCAGGAAAAATGTCCTTAGCTCTGTGCAGCATAGGCAAAGGGAGCCCTTCTGGCTGTATTTTAAAAAACAACAATTAGCATCTGCACCTAGGGCTCTCTCCCTGGAGAGGGGCCCCACTCCCACACTATCCACCCCTACAATCTCCACCCTACACCCCACCTTGGGTGGCTCTTGATTCATGGCAAGTTGAACTGCCTCTCATGTCTACTTAAAAGGCAACCACACTGGACTGGGGCTCTACTTCCATCTGCACTATCTCAATGCTTACAACTTGCTCTAATTCAAGAGTTGTGCCCTGGCTGGTGTGGCTTAGTGGATTGAGTGCCAGCCTGCAAACCAAAGGGTTGCCAGTTTGATTCCCAGTTAAGGCACATGCCTGGGTTGTGGGCTAGGTCACCAGTGAGGGGTGCACAAGAGGTAACCACACATTGATGTTTCTCTCAGTCTCTTTCGGTCTCTTTCTCCTTCCCTTCCCTTCTGTCTAAAAATAAATAAATAAAATATTTTTAAAAAAAGAGTTGCTAGCATTCCTACCCTATCGTACATTTTAAATATTTGCTGTGGGGGCCTCCAGTATCCTGAACTGCCTGTCTGGTGATACGAGTTATCTCCCCATGTACCAGTTGTCCTTTTTGTTGGTGCTGTGTTTACAAAGTTGCATAAGTTTTGAGCAATCTGCCCCAACCCTATTTTTCCCATATGCCCTATTTTTTTTTAGTCCTCACCTGAAGGTATGCGCTTATTGATTTTAGAGAGGGGGGAAGGGAAGGAGAGAGGGGGAGAAACATCAATAGGCGGCCTCTCGTAAGCACCCCAAGGACTGAACCCGCAACCCAGGTATGTGTCCTGGGCGGGAATCCAACCTGCTACCTTTCAGTTTGCAAGAGGAAACCCAATCAACTGCGCCACCCTGGCCAGAGCCCCATACCTTCCATGAGCTATTTGGCAGAATGTGAGCATTTTCAGTAATGTCCCTGGGATTGTAACTCCAGTGAGGGATCGCTTTTACCTAACTTCAGAAGCAACATGTAGCTGGTCCTGGAGCACGTCTTCTGTTTGTGGTCTCTGTAACAGATACTTCATTTCTTTTCATAGATGGTTTGAGATTATTCCAAATTCTGCATACTTAACTACGTCATACATCATCCTTGTCCTGGGAATGTCATCGAGGCTTACTCTTCTCCAACTGTTATTTCTTCCACCAGAAGATGCAGGGATCTTATCCAGTAGGCTACAATACTATGGGGGGGGGGGCAAAAATAGGTTTACAGTTGTGAGTATGCAAAACACAGTATATTCTTATATTATTAGTTACTAATTATTGTATTATTTTCCATATGAACAACTGTAAACCTACTTTTTCCCACCCTGTATATGGGAAAAACAATGAAAAAGGATTGGTTGTGGATGCTCTAGAACAGGGGTGTCAAACTCATATTCACCAGGGGCCACATCAGCCTCGTGGTTGCCTTCAAAGGACTGAATGTAACTTTAGGGCTGTATACATGTAACCACTCCTTAACTAGGGGCAAGGAGCTTGGCGCTACCCCCTCCCAGGTAGAAACAAGGTGGAGGGCCGGATTTGGCCCGTGGGCCTTGTGTTTGCCACCTGTGCTCTAGAATGTTTTTTAGACATATTCCCTAAGGTTCCACTCAAATGTCACTTCATTCAAAAAGCATTCCTTGGTCATATCTCTGAATTTTATTAGCATCTCTCTTCTATGACTCTTATTACTGACTACCTGATGTTTTAGCTGTATCATGGATGGAATACCACACTCACTAAATATTTCTTTAATGCATAAACATTTTAATGGCAAATATAACTCAGATAAATTGAACTCAGGATGACCCTAAAAACTGATAATAGCTATGTGATCTTCATTCCTGGTAGTGCTCCTTCATGACATGCGTGGGTTGAGATGACATTTGCAGAAATCTTTTTAGAAATGAGTTCATCTCTGGTGCTAAGTGGCGAATTGCGTTATTATCATTTGAAATATTTAGAGAAATCACACTTTTTAAGATTTTTAAAATATAAAATTAGGAATTAAAAATGCAAAGGCAAACATATAATTAGTTTGACTTCATAAATGCTCATTTAGCAGCTACGAGCAGGGAGGGAGGATCCATGATGCCAGGAAATGGAGTAACAGCTGGGCACCGCGGGTATAAGCCCCCCGCCCATACACGCACTCTCTCTCACACACATAGGGGCAGCTCTCCCTTTGTATTATTTAGGCATGCATGAGTTTTAATTATCACCATTTAGGCAAATAAGCCCAGTCCTCCAACAACATGGTTCAAATTTCAGTTACCACAGTATAATTGAGTAATTGCATGAAGTACAAACTCTGCTGCCACCTCTTCAGTCCACAGATCACTGCATGAATAACAGATGTGTTTGGTGATTAGTGACAACTCATGTCACTTCTCTCGAAGTGTGTCAATGATTGGTCACTGTGGATTTGTTATTTAGCTCACAAAAACAGCCAAGTATGTAGTTGTGTCGCCTCTTTGTCTCCCAGTGATGGAAAAAAAAATCAAAAGAGGTAACAGCCAAAAAAGAAACAAAAAGTGGTAATGCTGGAAGTAAAATTCAAATAGAACGTAAATGGAATTTTAGAAGAAATAGGGGACCTGGGGTGCTGACAGTCATCACGGAAGAGACTGCAGAGAGGCAGCTAGAGGAAGTTGGTGAAGGTGAAGTTATCAGCATAAATGAGGAAAGTGGCTATAACAAAAAGGATTAAGCGGTTGCAGAGGAAGTGACACTAGCAAAAAAGACACTTCACAGTACAGGAACTGAGATATATCACAATGTTTAAAGGCTAGAGGATAAAATGTTGGTGGGTGATCCACACTCAGAAGGAAGTATGACAATTTGCCAAGGCACAGAGAAGACGTTCACTCCGTATTGTAAGTTATATAAGAACAAGAAGGCAAGCACTGTTTAAACTACTTTAGATAAACCGTTTTTGAATAGTTTTATTGAGATTCACATCCCATACAATTCACCCATTTAAAGTGTATATAATTCAATGGTTTTTAGTATGTTCACAGTTGATAAATTTAAGTTTTTTACAAAGAAATAAAACTTTACTTCTCAATGTTTTATAGTATATTAAGTAAATCTTTCATTTTTTTAATTTCCCTATATAACAGACAGTAAGAGTATTTTTAATGTTTTGACAAGATTTCTTAAAGGCAGGGGACAATCACAATTTTTCCCATTGATTATACAGTTCGCTTTGCATCGTTTCAGTTTGCATAGTCCTTTCCATGGCCCTGCACTACTGTGTAAAAAGTGAGGACTACCCATATGTTTTACTTCCTGAGAGTGGCGTGGTAAACTGGGGAAACATCTCAGAACAGTCAATGATCTGCTCTGCACTTATTAGCTATATGACCTTGGGCAAGTTTTTGAAAATCTCATTAAACTCAGTTTTCCTCATCTATTAAAGCGTCCCCTAATTTATAAACTTGAAGATTAAAGGAGATGATACTATGCATATAAAGAGCTAAAAACAATGCTGTGTCCATAAGGGGCTCAATAAACATCAGCAATCATCGTATCTCCCTCTACCAAGATATCCATCTGGAGACTTTTTTCGATGATACCAATTCTTGGCATAGTCACAGTCTGCAAGTATGAGCGTCATGCCCTTAGCAAAGATAGTTGGCACCCCCAAGCTACTTATTTCCTGGTCCAATGCCCTAATCTTCTAGGTTAAGGCTTCAAGAGAAAGCAAACAGAACGGGGTGGGGGGGTCCCTACAGCACTGTACTAATTTCATGTTTCCCATTGAAGCAACTGAGTGAACAGTTAAGGCCATATATTATTATTATTATGAGCTAGGATTTTGGAATCCCTTGTACCTTACAATGTGTAAAATAGGGTAATAATAGTACCTACCTCTCAGGGTTGTTATGAGACTAAAAGGAGCTGGTATTACAGTTATGTGCCACGTAATGATGTTTTGTAATGATGTTTTTGTAATGATGTCATATAGGTAGTCTGATGTTAACGACAGACTACCTATATGATGGTTGCCCCATAATATTATAGTGGAGCTGAAACATTCCTATCACCTAGTGACATCATAGCCGTTATAAAATCATAGCATAATGCATTACTCACACGTTTGTGATGATGCTGTAAACAAACCTACTGCACTGCCAGTTGTATAAAAGTATAGCACACACAATTATAGTAGCAAGCTATACCATCTAGGTTTATGTTAAGGAGCCATGTTAGACCTTCCTTTAGTTTACCATCCTGTCACCAAGCCCCATTCCTTAATTTTTTTTTTATTTATTGAATTTTTAGAGAGAGGGGGAAGGAGGGGAGAGAGAAAAAGATTGATTGATTTGTTGTCCACTTATTTATGCGTTCATTAATTGATTCTTCCATGTGCCCTGACCAGGGATTGAACCTACAACCTCGGTGTATCAAGACAATGCTCTTACCAGCTGAGTTACCCAGCCAGGGCCAAGACTGGCTGCTTTTATTCTCTGATTATCTTTTCCATCTCCAGTCTCACAGCCCTAAGCCCAGATACCACCATCTCTCCTAAAATACTGCAGGAACCTCCAAACTAGGAGAAGGCTGTCGCTGTCCTCTAATCCACACTCTGCATTGCTGCCACACGGATCTCCTCACTCATTAGATTCGATCACCTTATTACACCGTACCAGCTTCTAGTTGCACACAGAATCAAAAATGAATAAATAAGTACCTTACTATGGTTGAAAGCCCTGCTTGGTGATCTCTTCCCAGCCCTCTGGCCTGACTACATGCCACATTGTCTACGCTCTCTCTCCTCCAGTCCACGGACCTGCTCTCAGGCCCTGCATATCCTCTTGCCACAGTGCCTTTGCCTTGGGTATGCCACCTCCTCAGCCCCAGACTGAGCTTGTGACCCATTGTTGATTGCCTACCCATCAACTATTTCTCACTTCTCCCTTTCTCCTAGAGCCCTGTTTTTTTTTTTTTTTTTTTCCCTAGGTATAGAACAGCAATATGCTCCGGAAAGAAGGGCCCCAGCACATGAACCATGACCCAGTTCTGACCAGTAGGGCCTGAGGGGAGGTCTGCTGGAGTCTTCTGGGAGAGAGTTTTCGTAAGATAAAGAGAAAAAGACTCAAGCAGTCTCCTTCCTGCCTTTGAATGTAGCTGAGAATGTGATAGTCATCTTGTTGCCATGTGAAGGAAGTCAAGAAAAGTTAACCCAGAACCCTGATGTCCATGAGCTGCCTGCTACGTTAGCTAGTCCAGGACCCTCCTATCCGGGGACTTGATACATGGGACAATAAATGTCCTTTATTGTTTAAGCCTCTTGTGGCTGGAAATATTCTGTTATTTGTAGCAGAAGGCACCCAAACAATTACAGGATCTTCACTATTAGGTCGAATCCCTGTGCAGTCTCTTAGCTCCATGTATCTTTGATTCTTTATTGAGATAAAATTTAGATAATACAAAATTCACCAATTTAAGTATTTTAACGTGTACAATCCAGTGGTTTTTAGAAGTTCACATCGTATGTCACCACTATCTAATTCCAAAACATTTCCATCAAACAGAAAAATAACCCCACATTCCTTAGCTATCACTCCCCAGACACAAAAAAAGCCACAGATTATATGATTCCATTAGTACGAAATCTCCAGAACGGGCAAATTCCGAGACAGAAAGTGGATTAGTGGTTGATAAGGGCTGCACTGATGGAAGAACAAGGAGTGACTGCTTAATGGATGTGAGGTTTCCCTTTGGGAATGACAAAAAGGTTCTGAAACTAGATGGTGGTAATGTTTGCACAACACTGTGAATGCACTTAATGCCACTGAATTTCACTTTAAAATGGCACGTTTTAGCCCTAGCTGGGTGGCTTAGTTAGTTGGAACATTGTCCCTATATGCCAAGGATGTGAGTTTGATCCCCAGTCAGGGCACATACAAGAATCAACAAACGAATACATAAGTGGAACAAAAAATCGATGTTTCTCTCAAAAAAATTAAAAAATAAAACAGTACATTTTATATTGTGTGTATTTTGCCACAGTAAAATACTGTGGATTCTTGGAGGATAAGGTCAGAAGGCTTTTTGTTGTTGTTTGTATGTTTTCAATATCCAAACCTAAATTCCTTACTTTCATGCGATCTTGCAAGGTGACAATGTCTGTTTCATCAGTTATTTTGAAATCCCGGGGAAAGACGTTCATCTTCCATAATTTGTTCATGAAACTTCTTCTTCCCCATTAATTTGCAAGCATCAGTGGAGGCCTATAAATAGAATAGAAAATAGACTCTTAAAATAGTAGTATAATAGTAATAATTATTAGCACGTACTTCACATATTTTTCTGACAAATACATCAAATATTGTTCCTTTCTTCTAGCAGCTTGCTATTTAACAAATGGATTATGTTTACAAAAATATTATACAGGGATTTAAAAAACCACTTAAAATTTGTCTCCATAACCACATCTACAGTTTGAAGATGTGGCTACAGGAGTAGCTGAGCCTACAATCTCCAAAGGGTCAGTTTTTAAAAAGATGTTTTTTACCCCTTAAAAACAAAACAAAACAAAACAAACCTACTATGCCATTTGTGGTGTCCATGCAGAGAACACTTATCTGGTTATTAAATAGGCTGGCCTAGGCACTGCAATGGAAGGTGTTACTGGGCCAACTCTCTTTTATGTGTTACTTCATAGGCGGCCTCGGAATGGAACCATGTATATTTCAGGCTCTTGAGACCTCCCTCTCCTTCAGACTTCATTCTCAGGAGCCAAAGATTGGCAAACAAAGGGTTTGCTTGCTTGCTTGCTTTTTTTTACATTTGGCACTCAAAGAAAGCACCCAAAAGGGCAAAGATAGAAGAACCTAGGGCAAAGAAAATACTGAGGCTCAAATCCCATCTGGCTCTGTCTGTACCAAACTCTTCCACGCACATCAATCCTTGTGCTAAGAGCTATACGCAGACTGTGAGTAGAGCTTTAAGTACTCCCCACCCTCCTTCCCACTGCCCATAAGTATGTGCTGTCTCTTCCAACCCATATTTGTGTTACATATCTGTGTTTCTGGCCACAAAGGGTATGCTTATATGAAGGGAGACTGGTGTAGATGAAAAGTCAAATATCTTTTGATTCCAAATCAGTCTCTCTTTTCCTTTGTATATCTCAAACTATGGGAACTCTGTGTTATATAATGCTGATATAAGACCATAGAGGAATGATTGAGATAGGCTTGAAACTCAGAATCTGTTTTTACTTAACATACAATACAACAGCAAACCTGTTATATTTTCTCTCCCAATTCTCACTTTTGTTATCTACAATAGTCCTTTTTTTTTTTAAATTCCAAAGCTTAGAACACAGACATACATGAACAATGAAAGAAAATACAGGGTGGGGCAAAAGTGGGTTTACAGTTGTGAGTATGCAAAACACAGAGTCTGCTCTTATATAATTATTTATTAATTATTGTATTATTTTTCGTTTTTAAAAAAGGAGTTTATTTATTTTTAGACAGAAGGGAAGGAAGAGAGAAAGAGAGGGAGAGAAACATCAATGTGTGGTTACATCTCGCATGCTTCCTACTGGGGTCCTGGCCGGCAACCCACGCATGTGCCCCAACCAGGAATCAAACCAGCGGCCCTTTGGTTCGCAGGCTGGTGCTTAATCCAGTGAGCCACACCCACCAGGGCGATGGCATTATTTTTCCATGCAAACAACTGTAAACCTACTTTTGCCCCACTCTGTATTCAAATGGTTGTGTGTAGTTTTATTCCTAATATAATGTACTAAAAGGACAGAAACAGTTTACTAAAAATGTGATGGATCCTTCCTTTAGGCAGATTGTTTTCGTTTTTTGTTTCATTAGTTTCTTTATACACTTTGCATCTAAACAAAAGGCAGTATTGGCACGTATCTCCATTATGCTTTCTTGTAATTAATTTTCTGTGGGTTCTAATTAGCCATTCCCACAGGGACACGAGGTAAAAACAAATAGTTACACACTAGAGAGGTCTGAAAAACCATTTAATTTGTTTTGAGCATTTCTTTGGACATTATTATATTTTACTTTAGATCAAGTTATTTGAAAAGATATTTCTTGTTAGTTCCTCCAAACTCTACTCCACTCAGCCATCACCACCCATCTCCCCACGCCCCAGATTCTTTATTTGTGCAGGGCCTCACGGAGGCCCATCCTAGTCTCTGAGGCAGAAAATCTTCCGCCTGGCAGCAAAGGGCGGTTTTGCTGCCCTCTTGTGACAGGTTTGAAAAAAGTTTGCCTTCCAATAGACGAGATGTTTTTCCCCATTCATCTGCCCTGAATGGCCAAATTCAGGAAAGTCCTTCTGGATAGGAAGGGTAGGGAAAGAAGAACCCAGTCCCCCCCCAAAAAAAGGGAAGGGTAAAAAGTAGGGAAGGATTCCAGGATAGCAGCTAATCAGAGTAGGATTCAAGAGGCAGGTTCATTTCTTAGTGGGGGACTCAAAGGGTCAGAGGGGGTATCTGTAAATTTGACACCTCCCCTGATACCTGGCATCAATGTGGCCCAGAAGCCCCCACAGCCCTGTGCCTACTTGCTATGCCTAGATCCATACTTGGGCTTATCAAGTTACTCTAATATCAGAAGTCTCATCCTTGCCCAGCCGGACATTCTCACTCACCAAGGTAGTAATGAGTGGCATCTGCACAGGAACAGGTTACTGGTTTAAAACAGTTCACTTATATACAGGCTCCGAATTAATCAAACCACCATAACTGTATCAGAATGTGCACAATACAAGGAGAAGGATTCAAGTCTCAGTCCTGTGCCTGACAAGCCTCCCCAGCTTTCACCTTCTTCATAGGAAAATGGGAATACCATGCGTACCAGGAGGCCATGTGAGAGAACGTATTTAGTGGGGTTCCTGACTCGGGAGTGGTGAAGAGCCTGAGCTCTGGAGTCAGGCTCACTGAGTTTTGATGTCATTTCCTTCACTTTCTAGTTATGAGACCTTAGGCAAGTCACTTAGTCTCTTTAAAATGAAAATAATAACAGAATCTACAGTCTAGAGTTTAGGAGAATTAAATAATGATGCACATAAAATGTTTAACATTATACTTGATAGTGCTCAGTAAGGGCAGCTATTATTAATACTAATGTTTTTCCTTTTCACATAAATGCACAATCCTCAAGAAGAATGGGATCTTCAATTTAAAATAACAGCTATTAAATGTTAATGTTTAAGAACTGTCAGTTACCCAGAGGTGTTCCAGGCCATGGTGGGGGCACCTTTAGAACAGTGCTCATCCAACTATATTGCACCTAGGATCACCTGGGCATCTTGTTAAATGGCAGATGCTGATTCAGTGGGTCTGGGGTGGGGCCTGAGAGTCTGCATTTTTAATAAGTTCCAGGGGATGCCAGTGTTGTGGGTCTGCAGACCACACATTGAGTAGCAAGGTTTTAGAATATTCTAAATATAGTTGATGGACTAACTATAGTGACAACCCTCTATAAATAAGCATTACTTTGAAAATAGATTATTGAAGTAGATAACTGAGCCAAGATCTCTTTTTTGTACACATGGCTATCCAATTGTTCTAGCACCACTTGAACTGCCTTGGCACCTTTGGTGAAAATCAATTGGCCCTGGCTGGTGTGGCACAGTGAATGGAGTGCTGGCCTGTGAACCAAAAGGTTGCAGGTTTGATTCCCAGTCACGGCACATGCCTGGGTTGCAGGCCAGGTCCCCAGCTGGGGGTGTGCAAGAGGCAACTGATTGATGTATCTCTCGCACATTGATGCTCTCCCTTTCTTTCTCCCTCCTTTCCCCTCTCTCTAAAACTAAATAAAATGTTTAAAAAAATCAATTGATCATTTTTGTGTAGATCTATTTCTGACTTCTCTATTCTCATTGATCTCCACATCTATCTTTACATTATCACTATACTGTTGGGATTACTGTGGCTTTTTACATCTTGAAATCAGGTAGTGTAAATTTTCTAACTTTGCTCTTCTTCTCCAAAGTTTCTTAGACTGGCTATTCTACATCTTTCCACTTGTTTTTGCTTGTGTGTGTGTGTGTGTGTGTGTGTGTGTGTGTGTGTGAATACATGAAAGTTGCCATTGGAAAATAATAAGGAAATGAAACCAGAAATGGCAATAGAAACAAGAGAAAAGCTGGAATGACAACAACAATCTGTGAAACACCCCTCCTTTGTAAGTGAACTTACATTAAACATCTGAACAGACTAAAACAGACTTATTTCTTTCATATTAAGAAATAAGTAAACTTAGGAAAGCAGGATCAGTTTGCTAAAGACACAATTTCTACATTCAAAGAGCAAAGGAGTTGAGTAAACTTATAGTTAGAAACATTCCATTTCTATCAACCATTAATCCAAGGGTTACCAGAGTTTGTTTGGAAACTGAACTAAAGGGAAAAAGGAACCCTAAATTGTTCTCTCCAAATTGGGTAGTCCTAATCATTTAAAACCCTTATAATGTTTAGTGAAAAACTCAAGCTGAATAGTATGATTGCATTTTTATAATAAAAAAATTTTTAAAAATATATTTGTGTATATTTTCATGAGAAAAAAATAAAGGATATGTAGCCCACTATTAACAGTAATCACCCCAGGCGAGTGGAAATTGCAGCACAGTAAAGAAAGGCATATTTTCCTTTAAAAAAATATCTCTGTGCTATTTTCTTTTACACAGCTACTTTGTAATCTAAATAAAAATATAAGTTATTATACAGCATTTTTATGAGTTTTAACACACACACAGTGCTTTCCAGTCACGGCGTCCAAGCTTCTCATTTGCTCCAGCCTGGGGACAGCAGGGGCCTCCAGGAACTGACCCGGGAGATTTTCAGTTCCTGGAAAGGCCCCATTAAATAACCTCAGAAAAGCAGCAATTGATGATATTTTACAGGGCCAACTCTGAGCTTATTCTGTAGATAAATGTGGCATGAACGTAAAATAAACATGTACTTTGCATTTGAAGTTATCCTATATAAATGAACATATATTAATGTTTCTGAAACACTACATTTCACATGAAAACACATAATCCATTTACTACATTTCTGAAACTGAGCTAAATTTTCTCTGACATCGCCTGAGAGCAGGAAAAAAGCAGTCTCTTTTCCTTTTCTAATATTCTTCAGAGAATAAAGGCTACACATGCTGGATCTGATCAGACACTGCCAGGCTGTGTGGTCTTCTATCCGTAATTCATGCCAGTACTGATTATTTCAGATGGGCCACACTTTTCATGTAAACTACTTCCAAAAGGCTACAGGAAAATAACCTTTGATTTATGGCTTATAAAATGCTAAATATGAGAATGCACACCTTTTTTTTTACTCAATTATAGTCACATATAAGGGTCAAAGGAGTAAACCCTGTGTTGTAGATCATTGCTATTACAAATGTGGCCTGTGGACCAGAAGCAGTGGCCACACCTGGGAGCTGGTTAGGCTCAGTCCATCCCAGCTCTACTGAATCTGCAACTGCATTTTAAACAAGATCCTCAGGTGATTTCCTCTGCTGTAGACACAAATTTGCTGAACATACATGAAACTTAAAAGTGTAAGAACTCACATAAAAAAGGATAAATATTTTAAAAGCGTATTTCCAACAGTTCAGCATGTTTTTTCTAAACATGCTACCAGGACTGAAGAAACAATGAGAAAGTGTCATTAGACAAAATTGCATCAAATGTTCTGCGTAATTTTTAAAGGATTTTATTTACTTATTTTTAGAGAGGGAAAGGGAGGTGGAAAGAGACAGAAAAGCATCAATGTGTGGTTGCCTCTTACACATCCCGCCCCGGGGACCTGGCCTGCAACCCAGGCATGTCCCCTAGACTGGGAATAGAACTGGTGACCTTTTGGTTCGCAGGCTGATGCTCAATCCACTGAGCCACACCAGCCAGGGCTGCATAATTGTTTTTAATTTTATTTATTTTTAGAGAGAGGGGAAGGGAAGGAGAAAGAGAGGGAAACATCAATGTGTGGCTGCCTCTCGCGCTCCCCCTACTGGGGGCCTGGGCTGCAACCCAGACATGTGCTCCGACTAAACATCAAACTGGTTCGCAGGCTGGCACTCAGTCCCCTGAGCCATACCAGCCAGGGCTGTTCTGCATAATTTTAAAGCTGTGGCTAATAGACCACATTAGTCTGTTAAAGAGGTGGACAAAAGTGCGTTTACAGTTCTGAGTACGTAAAACACAGAGCTTATTCTTGTATTATTATTTATTATTGTACTACATATTATTAACCTATTTTTGCCCACCCCTGTATTAACAAACCAAAATTGCAATATAAAGAATATTGGTGGGTATTTTCAAAGGCCTTATATAAGTAATTATTTCAAATTTTTTTTTAGTTAATAAACAGAGACACTTTGAAACATATGCTTAAAAAATACTAACTGCCTGCTGGGATGTTCAATGGTGAAATAATTTAGTCTATATACTCAAATGCAATTCAGATACTACATATCTGTGTTATGATGTTAAGAATTATAAGAAGCTAAATTAACATAAAATGTACATTGTGAAACATCACCTTGCTTGACTACTTTAACATATTTTCCCCACTGAAATACTTGTAAACCTGGCCTCCAGTGGGAATGAAAATTTTAAACACAATAAAAGGTGGAAATGTTTCACCATTCAATCTGAAAGAAAGAACAAAAATTTGTCATTTGGCATCAGATTTGGGATTTCTCCCCCTTGTACTTAAGATATTTCACACAATTTCTTGCATGCAGGGTAAAGGCTATGCCACAGCACAGAAAAAAAAAAGTGGTAATGAAGTAGATTACAGAAGATGAAAGAGCCACACTTACGTGTGTCTGTCACAACTATTCTCATGTGTGTGTCAGATTGGACACATCACAGGAGATGAGAGCACCCTCAAGGCAACTTTTGGCCCAAGAGTTATGCCTTAGTTTCTTCCCATAATAAATGTAAGTAAGAACACATTTACTTTGTAATCATATACCAAGAAGGAAGGATGACTTAAGAAAATAAACTTCTAAGATATCTTTACATTAACTAAGTACTTTTTGAAATACAGCAGCATAGAAACATTACCTGAATCTAATTTTACACTTCATGCTAGGATCTTTAACAAGCTCGGCCTCTACGGGGCTCACATTGTTTAGTATTTCATGTGCCACACAATATTCCTGAAATAGATGATGGTGCTATAAATGGAAGGTGGTACCCTGACCAGATGCAATTTACTCAAAATAACAGAGGTGGCATGATAAAGTGAATAGTACATCAGACTTGAAGTTCTGAAGACTTGGGTTCTAATCTTGGCTTCTCCACTTATCATCCGTGTAGCCTTGAGTCAGTTACTTCATCCTTCTGGCTTCCAAGTTTGGGTATGTGTTCCTCCTCGAGATCCCAGGCCCTGTTCTTTCCCTATGACACTTCTCGCAATGTATTGTAATTGACTATAAACTGCTTTGTGTTTCCTTAAGTCTCCTACTAGACTGCAAGCTTAATGAAGTTAGGAGCAGCGTTCCTTTTTCACCGCTGTGTTCCCAGCATCTAGTACACTGCCTGGAACACAGCAGATGCTTAACCGGTATTTAATATTGAATGAATCACTGTAAAATGAGGGTGACAATAATTCCGTTACTAGCTTTTAAGCACATTTTACATACCACATACTATGTTAGGTGCCTTATTCGCATAACCTTATTTGATCCTTATAATTCAGCAATATTATTTGAATATTATCATTCTCATTTTACAGATGAGCAGGCTGAGGCTCTGGGAGTGTCTGTAACTTGTCCAAAGGCATATGGGTGGTAAGTGGGGAGGCCAGGATTCAAACCTTGATCTGTTTGACTTTAAAGCTCCCACTTCTGCCTCCATATGACCCTGCCCAACATTTATGCCTGTGACACTCACATAAAAATGTATCCCAAAGGGCTTTTAAAATAGCGAAGCATTATCTATGTAAGCTAGTAACTTGAAGCATTAGGATAACAGATGAAAAAAAGAATTAATTTCCTTCTTTCTGTTACTAAATGAATCTAAAATTATAACAAAACCAGTACCATGGTACTTAAATACAAGTTCTGTATGCAAAGACAATGGATGATGGACCTGCAATGTCACCAGTTTGCCTGGGTGGGTTTTCTCTGAGGGATTCTGCTTTCACTGACATCAGAAATGGGTCTGTGGATCAGATGGTGAAGAAGTGTATACATTGCTCAGACTTGACGATTTTTTCAGAGGGGCTAAAATTCCCTCAATGTGACTATTGCTAATTATGGACTACTGTAATCACGGGTGATTTTATTAGGACACTATTTGGTACTATATGAGGGAAGTCTTAATATTCTTCCAGGGTTGCCATAGTTGTTTTTTTTTTTTTTTTCTGCGGGGGAGAGAAGTGGAGGGTATGCATTTTTTTACTCAGATAGGACCATATTACTCATACTGTTCTGCACGTGCCTTTTTCACTAACACAGTATCTTGGCTATCTTTCTACTGCAGATTTATATGCAAGGCTTCAAGGTTTAACCCTACGAAAGCACTAACACTTATTTAACCAGCATCATATTGATGAACATTATATGGTTTACTTTCTTCACTGCTACAAACAATACTGCAGTGAAATTAAATCTGCCAGACAAAACAAAAAGCAAAATACATACCGCTGCAAAAATTGTGTGCTTTAGGAGATAAAATATTCTTTTGTCCAGATGAGATAGCCAAGCTCTTTGTATCGTTAGAGCTGTAATATCTTTCTGACTTCTGAGAGAGAGAGAAAAAAGAGGCTAAGAGCTGTGAAGTCATTTTCATTTTCCTAAAATCTTACGGAATTCTGAATTTATGCTTCCTCCTCCTGCACCTCCCCCTCCCCCACCGTGAGACTGACCTAATGAGGAACATTTGGATGTGGCAACTGGAACTGGTCATTTGCAAAATCTAGTTAGAATGAGGATATGAAATACTTGAGAATATTTCCCTTAAGATTAAAAAACCACCCTGGCTACAACTTTATCATCAAAAGGTATGGGTGGGTGGGTGTGTGTGTGCGCGCGCATGCACGCACACGCGTGTGCGTATAAAACATTGTAAGTAATATGTGAAGGGACAAACTTGTTTTCTAAAACCATCCATGACCTAAGATGATTCCACTGTAGTTAGTTCTTAAAAACACTGTCCAACTAGTTCAAATACTAAGACAATAGAATGTGGACTCATCGAAGTTTACAGTAGGCTGAATTCTCTTGAAGGAGCAGATGCCCACGCCCTAGGAAAGAAACTCCTTTCTGATCTATGCTTGAACCAGGTTCAGTCCAGACAGGTCAGAGAATTATTTTGTGAACTAGCAGGTCACAGGGATCTCCCTCTCCCCAACCCCCCAACCCTGTCATTACCCCCCTCACAGGACTACATGCAAGGAGAGATATTTCTGTATAACGTCACCGTCACTGTTGGCTGGCAAAATGCAGGCTACAACGTGTGGAGTAGAAAAAGCCTGGAGTATGGAAAAAATCCTTTAAATCTGAGCCTGTGCCATTTATTAGCTGTCTAACCGTCTACAAACCACTTACCTTCTCCCAGTTGCTGCTTCCTCACGTATAAAATGTAGTAAGACTGCTTCACAGAGTTGAGTCAGGATCAAAGAGATGTGCGTTAACATGCTTTGTAAACGATGAAATACTATAATTATAATAATTATTCAATTCAAAAGTAATTTTAAAACACACACAAACCCTGTAATTTACAAAACAAGAAGTGTTTGATGTTACCTGGGTAAATACCGTATGTAAACTGTTCAGTTGTGGAAAATGATACAAGGTGAAAGATGGCTACTCACAGTGGTGCTTCCTTTTCCTTTTCAATACTTGACAAAATTACTCTGCGGCCTTTTACCCAGCTTGGATGAACTGATTTTCAAGCACCAGTAATTGCTGCCTTTGAGAAACGATTCATCTTTCTTCTAACCAAGTACTCTGAAAGTATATAAATAAAGCATTTGAGGTCATAATCTGTATGATCACACTGGATGAGACTCAAGTATCATCTGCTCATTGCACTAATTCCAGAGCCCCTTAAAAAGGACAGCTGAGTGTTTCTCTTAATATTGCTTACAGTTTACAGTCTTTGTGTACTAAAACTATTATGAGGGATATGGGAAAGATAAGGGGATCTTTCCAATCACCTTCTCACTGGTCTCCCTGTCTCTAGGCTCTTTGTCCTCCTATTCTTTCTCCACACTGCACTTTTTAGATCAATAATCCAACCTTATCACTCCCCAACTTACCATCTTTCAGGGACACCTCATTTCCTCCTGGCTGAAGTCTGGAGTCTTCGGAGTGCTGTCCAAGCCTTTTCACAATCTAGCTCCATTCCTTCTTTCAAATCTCAAAATACCAACTTTCATTAGCATTCCTCTCTCTACTCTGTGAGAACAAGAACTTCTTGCCAAAATCAGTCAATGTTTTACAATTCTGGGCTGCTGATCATGCCACATCCTCTACCTGGAACGACTTCCCTGCCACCAGCAAACAGCAATTCATTCTTGAAGACCCCTCGAGCTAATGGATGCTAATTGATGTCTCTTTTCTTAAGTTTTCCACTTTTTTACAGAACTGCACACTCCTGTCTCCAAGGTCCCATAATACTGTGTATGTTTTCCTTATATGTTACTTCTCATATTTCATCATAATTTGTCTTCTTGGCTGTCACCAAACCAATCTCATTGAGGGGAAGAGGCACCTTGCTAACTATGGAATCCTCAATGCCTAGCAAAGTAGAGGATTTTTACATGCTTGTCTAAAAAATTTCCACCCTGATTTTGTCATGATATAGCTATGAAACTTTGGTCAAGTCCCCTAACCTCTCAGTAGCACAGTTCCCACCTTGGTAAAGTGTGAGGGTGTGTACTAAATCATCTGGTTCCATCTCTGATATTCTGTCCTTTGATGCATTACTCTAATTTGGATGCAGTTCCCAAATTCTTTGTTACTGCTTAGTCTCTTCTACTAAACCAGGGGCTCTTTACCTCTTCTTTTGGTGTTGTGGACCTCTACGGGCACACTCCTTCGAAGAACTGTTTCTAAAAATGCATAGGCTTGGCCAGTGTGGCTCGGTTGCCTGCAGTGCTACCCTGTAAACCAAAAGGTCACAGGTTAGATTCCCGGTCATGGCACATGCCTGGGTTTCTGGTTCCCTCCCCAGTTGGGATGCATAAGTTTCTCTCTCACATCAATGTTTCTCTCCCTCCCTTCCCCTCTCTCTAAAATCAATAAGCATGTCCTTGGGTGAAGATAAAAAAAGTAAAAATGCATAACCTAAAATATACAGGATTACAAAAAACTTCAATTACATTGAAATTATTGTTGCAATATTTTCAAAAAACCAAAATTATAGAGACGTGATTTCTTTATTAAATGAGAGCTCTAATCACTACTGTACTTGCAAAGTGGTAATGAGTAGAAATGATATCTAAAGAAATCTTCCATGACTATAACATGATATGAAGATATCTGTGCTTTCCTTTAAAAAAAAAAGATTTTATTTATTTATTTTTAGACAGAGGGGAAGGGAGGGAGAAAGAGAAGGAGAGAAACATAAATGTGTGGTTGCCTCTCACACACCCCCTACTGGGAACCTGGCCTGCAACCCAGGCATGTGCCCTGACTAGGAATTGAGTTTGCAGGGGCCTGGCCTGCAACCCAGGCATGTGCCCTGACTGAGAATCGAATTGGTGACCCTTTGGTTCTCAGGCCGGTGCTCAAGCCACTGAACCACACCAGCCAGGGCTCTGTACTTTCTATTGCTGGTAAAGTCACAGGTACTGCTGATAGTACTGTGGTTTATTGCTTCCACTATAATTGAAAGAAATGCTAAAGTTCAGTTAGAGGTTTGTAACAATAAAGTTGTAGTTTTTCTCTATCCGACTTCACATACCCCCCGGAATTAAGAACTCCTGCCCTAATTTACCACTATACTTCCCATTTTTATATACATATGACATTCCATTCCTAATGCAGAGCCTTCAGAGTCTTCTCAATATTTATCCTTAGGAATGTGCGTGGAGGTGGCTTGGAATATACAATTCACTTGAGAAGGAGAAAAGCAGCCCTGAACATCTGGGAGCTGGCCGGGCACTCACAGCTGGGCTTTGGTATTAGGTGGCTTCCTAACAACACCTAATTCAGAGCAAAGCCCCCCAAATCACCCAACCAAGCCCAAATCCTATAATAAATCCTCCTAACACCCTCTTGCTGTGATGCCCCACTGTTTCCCAAAATGTGTGTTTTTCTCTCAGCAACGAGAAAAGAAACACACCCAGCTTGTTCAACTTACAGAGGTGTTCCAAGTGGTCTTTGGCTGGTGAACACCACGGCGCAAACCTCCCAAATTATCTAGTCGCCCTCCTGGATGGATTTATACGTTCTACGGCATTAGAGCATGAAATACAGAATGAAATATCAACACACCTCCATTATGACACACTGTAACAATTATTTAGGTGAGATCACAGTCTTTAAACGCAAACGACCTAGGTTTGGATCCTGGCTTCCCACCCTTCTGTATGGCTTTGTACAAATTCCTTCTCCGTGCCTCAGTTTCCTCAGATTGGGAATAATGTCCACCGACTTCGGTTGTTGAAAAGATTAGATACATATGTGTAAGGAGTTACAACTGAGCTGGGCACATAGTAAGCGCCATGGTAGAGCTTACTATTCTTGTCAGTAAGGTAATTGTCATTATTACTTATTTCTACTAGTATTAAGGGACAAACATTTGATTCCTAGTTAGGGGCATACGCTTAAGTATATCGATGAGAAAACAAAAGGTCAGGGCCTTTGCAGACTACAGGACGTAGCAAATTAGTTTAAACTTAAGATCTCAGAAACTTCAGCCCACGGTAAAAAAAAAAAAATACTGAAAACCTTTCGGGAGGTAAATCCAAAGTCGGCGGTTTCCGGTTCGGCTCCGAGGCTTTCCTTGCCGCCCAAGAGCCATCGGGCGCCCCCGCGCGGTGGCCTAGCGCACAAATTCTCAGCCTACGTCACTGGGCGCCCAATCCGGGCGGCGAAAGCCGATTCCCGGCGGCGCTAGTCCTCCCGCGCCTCCCTCCTCCCACCGTTCGTGCTGCCCACACTGAGCTGGCAGTTTCTGGCCGCCTAGCAACCGTCGGCGCAGGGGCGGAGCCTCCGGGAGGCGGGGCTTGAGTTCGCTGGCCGCGCGAAGCTCGACGCGCCGTAGCTTAGCGCCACGCGCCGCAGCTTAGCGCGACGCGCCGCAGTTTAGCGCCACGCGCCGCAGCTTAGCGCGACGCGCCGCAGCTTAGCGACGTCGCTTGTAGCCGAGGCTTCCGAACTAAGCTTTCGCGAGATCAACTTCGCTGTACCGCCTTCGCCCGCAACGCGGCCCACCTGCGGTCGGAAGAATCAGGGCCCTATCCAGCCGCCGTAGCCGCCTCTTTGTAGTGGGCGGGGCCTAGGCCGGGGTGACCCCGCCGGAGCCGCCGCTGCCAGCGACATGTTCAAGGTGAGAGCGTGGAGCCCGGTCACAGTTGTCACCGCTCCCTCCCGGCCTCCCGGAGCCCTTCCAGCGCTCTCATGGGCCTCTCTGGGGACCACGCCCTGCTCACCGCGAGGCTTTTCTCGCCTCCGGCCGGCTGCATCTTGGTCCGGCGGTTCATTCACTTGTCCGCTTGGAGCCGGCGGTTGCCAGGTGGAGGCGTGAGACTCCGGGGTGGGTGGGTGGGTGTGGCCACTTGGGTCGTACTCTCGTGAATAAAACACTCTAAAAAATTCAAGTAACCCCTAAAGTATCCACCCTCTTCCCCCTGGTGCCCTGTTGGGTTTGTGGATAGGGTGAGGCCATCTCCAGGCACTGCGGGGTTCGGCTTCGGTTGCTCCGTAGGGTCAGGTTTCAGAACCTAGTGTGTGAATGGGGGAGGGCCACCCGTTCGAGAAGCACTTGCAGGATGTGGGGGTTGCTGGCACTGGAGTGGCTGGGTTGAGGGGGTGGGAAGCTGGAGCTTGCTCCTCTCCTTAGTGAACGTTATCTCGTATGGACAAGTTGACCTCTTTACGTTTTATGAATTCTTGTGCTTTGAAAGAAATGGACTTGTACACAAGGCTTTGTTCGAAAGTCTTCATTTTAACGTGAAGTTATCTTCTTATTCAGAAAGTAAATGATAGTTTCTATGATGAAAAACAAGTTACCAGAAATTAGTCTGCAAGAAGCGTAACAACAATAAAGTAATGCTAATGAAATTTCAAAAATACTACCCAAAAGGTTTGTTGAGCCCCTGCAGTGTACTTTGGGCGCATTAGTACAGGCTATAAAAATCAGAACATAGATCTCACCTTCCAATCCTGGCATTGCCACTTTCTAGCTGTGTGACCTTGAGCAAGTCACTTAACCGCTTTGTACCTGTTTTCCTATTGGTGAAATTGGGGGAATAGCACATACCTTATAGGGGTGTTAAAAAGAATAAGTTAGTATGTGTAAAGCACTTGGAAGGGGCTCTGGCACATAGAAATACCATCTGGGCATTCGCTTTCATTTTGTCTTCAGGCAGCTCCCAGTTTAGTAAGGATGACAGATCCCATAAGCAGCTTGCATGCACTTGATTAATTTGTGTTGAACATCCATATGTGCTAGAGGCTCAGCTCAGTTTTAGGGTTGCAACAATGAGGAACGTACTGTGATCAGTTTACGTGGGTATCAACAACGTACTATGGTAGCAAAAAAGGAGAGCAGTATCTTCTCTGCCTAACCAGGGGTTCTTATCCTGAGGACCACAGCCCCTCAAAAGTATCTGGAGAGAATCCTGGGAGACCCCGATTTCTGATGGAAAAAGAATCTTTATTTTCACCGGTCTCCAACTGAAATTTAGCAATTTCTTCAGTTATAAATGTAGGCAACTGTCTTATTTATCTATTGCTGGAGAATAAACCACTGCAAGCCAGTGCCTTAAAACAATGATTTGTTCTTGCCATCTGTAGGTTGGCTGGGCAGTTCTGCTAGCATTCCTCCAGCAGCTGAATTCGGCTGATGGCTACACTACAGGGTGGTCTTACTCCCATATATGGGGGCTTGGTACCTCAATGTGCCTAAGTTGGGCTTCCTCACGTGGTTAGTGGGTTCCAAGAGAGCAAGTCCCAATGTGCAAACTTACCTGCTTGCTTCACATTTGCTGATGTCAAGACAAGTCATCTGGCAAACTCCAGAGTCTGTGGTTAGGGATTACATGGATATGAGGAGGGGTCATTTGATTTTCTAGGGCCCATTAATTAATTCTTAAAAATAAAAATATATAATCTTTATTATATTTCTTTCCATTATCATTCTGTCCCCTTGTACCCCCTCCCCCCAGCAATCACCACACTGTTGTCCATTTCCCTGAGTCCTTTTTCCTTTTTTGCTCAATCCATCCACTCCCTAACCTTCCCACCACTAGCTGTCATCTGTTGGGACCCATTAAATAATAAGCTGCCACAGCAACAAATTAGTTGTATTAGCAGTAACTGTCACCAGTAGAAATCCAAGACCAGTGCAAGTCAGAGACATTTTCACATATTACGGTTGTTACAGATGTCATTTATGCTCATCACTACTTCAAATTGCAGTAGTTAGAGGACTCACTGTTAGATCTTTTTCTTTAATGAGCTAATAAAGAAGCACATATTACTATATCAGATTTTGGATTTTAAAATATTTTTATAACTATTGCAATATAATTGGTATTTTAGGCAATTGGAAGCATTACTTTGAGAAGGGGTCCATAGGGTTCATCAGACTGCTAAAGAAGTCCATGGCACAAAAGGGCAAGGAACCCCTGAGGACTTCAGGAGAGGCTTCACAGTGGAGACATTGAAATTTAGTTTTGAAAGGCAAATAGGGGTCCCTGAGGAGGATGGACTGGGGAACAGCACTGGTACTCTACTGGCAGAAGTGCCATGAACTCAGTTCTGCTGTGTCAAGGGAAAGATAGAGTGAGCTGAAATGATTGAAACATGTAGTTGGAGTAGAAAAGATGCAAGAAACCTTGGAGAACACCAAAGTACAAGGAGTAGGCAGAAGAAGAGGGGGGGCCAGAGATGTTTGAGAAGCAACTTTTGAGAAGTAGAACAAGAGTGATGTTTTGAAAACTAAGGGAGGAAAGTTTCAAGAATGACAGGCTATGTTAGGTTGCTTTCAGCTGGGAAAACCCAATTGCTTAGATAGTAAGGGAAATTATGTCAAAGTCCAGAGGAAGGGTGGACTCCTGTGGGTCAACAGTGTCATCGAGGGCCCTGCCTCTTGGCTTTCAACAGTAAGATAGGTTCCCCCATGGTTGCAAGATGACCGCCTATAACTCATGCTTTCCCATTCACTAGAGCAGGGGTGTCACTCATTTTGACGGGGTCGGGGCGGGGTAGGCACATCAGCCTCATGGTTGCCTTCAAAGGGCCAAAATAATTTTAGGACTGTATAAATGTACCTACTCCTTAACTGTTCAGGAGTTGAAAACATTCGGCCTTTTGAAGGCAACTGTGAGGCTGATGTGGCCTCTGTTTTGAAAATGAGTTTGACACTAGACACTCCTGCACTAGAGCAAGAGAGGACAAGATTCCCATGCTTGGATTATATTCTTCCTTCAGTCTGATCCGACCAACTTAGGTCAGGTGTCTGTCCCTGACCCTTTAGGAGTCATGACCCTTTAGTGCCTAGGGAAATGCCATGCTGTGATTGGCTTAGACACAGGATCATATCCATATAGGATCCCTTCACCTTAATTACATGGGAGGGAGATGAATTCATGAATACAGTAAGGGAATGGAGACTGGATGCACAACCAACAATGTCCATTACAGAAAGATGAGTTCAATGAGTCTGGGGAAGTATTTATCAATTTGGGCAGTTTGGAAAGCTTTCATGATACATGTAGGTTTATTAATGGAAGTGAAAGCTGGATTAACATGGTGACAGAGAAGTGTAAATGTGCACAATGGTTGATAAGCTTGACTGTCAAGGGAAGGAGAGAATATGCTGCCAGAGGGACATGTTGGGTCAGGATTTTAGAGTTGTTTTCTGGTTGTTGGAATATTCAAGATGTGGCAGTGTTTATGGCCTAGGGAGGAGTGTGGGGAGGGAGCTTTTACAAGAGAGAGCTCCTCCCTGCCTCCTGTGAGGTAGAAGGAGAGGGATGGGAGTGATTGTGGACACAGGTTCTCATCTGGTTGGTACCACCCCTTCTGAGTACTTGGGTTTTTCTTTGCATCTTTAATTTAGTTGAGCATTTATATACTGAAATATAATTCTTACAAATCTTTCCTTTTTGTTCTCCACTATGTTGCCATCAAATCAGTCTGCTGGTCTCTTTTATTGGACTTATGCATGCAACTAGGTGATGAATTTTATTCAAGCATAGCAAAAGAGTTACTTTAAAAATAATCTGTCATAAAATGGTGGAGTTAGGTCTGGTTGTTGAGAACCAGTGCTTCTCATACTGTAATGTGCATGCGACTCTTCCTAAAAAATGCAGCTTCCCATTCCGTAGGTCTGCAGTGGGGCCTCAGATTGTCTATTTTTACCATGTTCCTGGGAGATACGGATGTTGCTGCTCCCCCATCGTACTTTTAATAGCAAGAACTGAAGCAGATTGATAGACGAATGGTTTCTTGTGTTTTCACATGAGTAGTTTTATGAGTGTGGTGGAATTTGGAAGAGGCACTGAACAAGGAACAAAAAAGATAAGTGAGAGGCTTTGAGGGCTCTTCTGAGTGCTGCTAGGGCAGGTCTGTCATGAGTGCAGCTCGGGAGTGGGGACAGAGCAAATAGTAGGACCAGTCTGGGTTTGTGAATTACCAGCTTGGATCAGCTAGGACTAGAGGGCAAAGGAGTTGATAGTATAGGTGTTGGCAGAAAAAGTACAGTGTGTGTGACTAGTTAGGTGCATACACCATTAAAATACTTGAACTGTAACTGTTTTGATTTAGCTATTCGTCTTCACGTCAGTAGGGGGCACCAGAGGATTAAAAACCACATTTGAAAGGCTGGCCAGTATTTGAATTTCATTGCGGGAAGCAGCTTTTCAGGCTGCTGCTTTAGGAAGCTTGAATATTGAATATGTACACCCAGTCCCCAGATTCACATTACTAGATTTCATTCATTACACAAACGTTTACCATGGTCCAGCTATGGCCCAAGCACTGTTCTGTGCCCTGGCGGGTACAAATGAAAAGACCTAGTTTTTACCTAGGAGAGAGTCCCCAAATTTGGCTGTACATCAGAATTAGTCAAGAGATAAGTAGTTTCCAGGGTCCCGGCCACAAATCAAATTTAGTTTATAAGTGAAGTTCAGGAACCTCTAGTTTTTTGTTGTTGCTGTTGTTGTTGTTGTTGTTGTTTTAAAATTATTTTATTCTTCAATTACAGTTGTCTGCATTTACCCCATACCACTCACCCCACCACGGCCAAACCCACCTCCCTCCCTTGCTCCCGCCATTCCCCCCTTAATTTTGTCCATGTGTCCTTTATAGTTGTTCCTGAAAACCCTTCCCCCATTATCCCCTCCCACCTCCCCTCTGGTTACTGTCAGATTGTTCTTAATTTCAACGTCTCTGGTTATAGTTTGCTTGCTTTTTTTCTTTTGTTGATTAGGTTCCTGTTAAAGGTGAGATCATATGATATTTGTCTCTCACTGCCTGACTCATTTCACTTAGCATAATACTCTCCAGTTCCATCCATGTTGTCACAAAGGGTAGGAGCTCCTTTCTCTCTGCTGCATAGTATTCCATTGTATAAATGTACCATAATTTTTTGATCCACTCATTTACTGATGGGCACCTAGGCTGCTTCCAGTACTTGGCTATTGTAAATTGTGCTGCTATGAACATTGGGGTGCATAGGTTCTTTTGGATTGTTGTTTTGGGGCTCTTAGGGTATAATCCCAGCAGTGGAGTTGCTGGGTCAAAAGGCAGTTCCATTTTTAGTTTTCTGAGGAAATTCCATACTGTTTTCCACAGTAGCTGCACCAGTCTGCATTCCTACCAATAGTGTACTAGGCAGAAACCTCTAGTTTTGAAAAACAAACAAACAAACAAACAAAAACAACCGAACACCCCAGGTGACTGTGAAACTTCCATTTCAGAAGCTCACCATACTGTTAGCACAAATAAGCAGCCCATTCCAATGCAGTGGGGTAGGTGCTCTGATGTATGTGTGTTGAGGAAACATAGAGCAGTGGGTCTCAACCTTGACTGCATATCGGAACCAGTTGGGGGGCTTTTATAAGCCCCAGTGCCCAGGCTGCACCCAGACCAATGCCATCAGAATCTGTGGGGTTGAGATCTAGGCATCTAGTTTTCAGAGCTTGCTGCCACCTTTGAGAACCACTGACTTAGAGGAACGAGCACCAGCAGGGGGCATCAGGAGACTTTGTAGAGGAAACTGAGCTTGTGCTGACCTTTGAAGCTGGGTGGACAAGTTGTGAAAGAGCCTTCCAGGTAGAGCAGAAAAGTGCAGGCAAAGACAGAGAAGTGAGAATTCAGCGTGATGTTAAGACCTTGGGCCTCACCTGTTACCTTGGGCGAGATACCAAAGTTCTCTGTAGCTGTATCCTCATCTGTAAAACAAGCATGAGGCTAGCACCAACCTCAAATTGTAGTGTGAATTACATTAACTCAGACCTAAAGCTTAGCATGGTGCTTTGTACAAAGTAAGTCTCGACAAATGTGAGCTGCTAGTAACTTTAGTTGGCCTCTTGTAGGAGGCTGCCACAGTAGTGTTGTGGTGGTGCACATTCTTGGGGCTTTCTGAAAGTATTCATTCAAAACTTGGTAGTTGACTGGATGTGGCAGAGGAAGGAGAAGAATACAAGGATGCTGTTCAGGCTTTTGGATTGGAAAATTCAGTGGCTGTTAGAACCATTCATTGCAATGGGAAAGTTGGAAGAAGGCCAAGTTTGTTTTGGGGGGGGAAATGATAATTTGATTTTGAAGAGGTTGGGCTTGTTAAAATATCTGTGAACATTAAGAGGTGATATTCAGCTGACATGGGACCCAAGGGTATGGAGTTTTCATGGGAGAGATGTGGGCTGGACATGGGAGAATCCTCAGATGCCTCAAGGGCAAGAAGGTAGACAGTGAAACCTGGTCTGCATCAGTTCGTTCCCTAAGGGCAGAAGTAACCTGTACTCAGCCTGAGATGACTGGATCTTTTTGTCTGTAGGGCATTGTTACCTCACATATTCTCTGTGGCTGTTTGGTCTTTCTTATGTATTGATTTGAGAGGAAGGGAGGAAGGGAGAGAAGGAGTTGGGGGTGGGGAGAGGAAGAAAGGGAGAGAGAAACATCGGTTTGTTGTTCCACTTATGTGTACATTCATTGGTTGCTTCTTGTATGTGCCCTGACCAGGGATCAAACTCACATCCTTGGTATATTAAGATGATGCTTTAACCATCTGAGCTGCCAGGGCTGTTTGGTCTTGATGTAATACCTTTATTGCCTATCTTACTTTCTGAAGTTAATCTTCTTAACCATGAATAGTATGTTACTAGTACAATCTGAGAGGAGAATTACACTGTTAAATGGAAAAGTGAAATCATCTGTAAATTGGAAAAGAAATACTGTAACTGTATTTTACTTGCCTATTATTTTAAATGCCACATATTTTTAAAGATAATAAAGATTTTTTTCTCCTCACAATTTAAGCATCTCTGAAGGAATTTTTCCTTGAATAGTGAATACATTTTTACTCACATTAATGCATATTTCTGTGCAGAATAGTGAATACGTTTTTACTCACATAAATACATATTTGTGTGCAGAATTAATTTGATTTTTTTCCTGTTGGGTGGTAGATCACAAAGAAGAAGGAAAAAACTGCTCTGCACTGCTGGACATAGTCAGAAAGCACAGGCTTGGCTTCTAGTTGTAGTGTTTCGGGTGTCTGGCTAAGCAACCCTAATGAGATTCTTTTCTCTCTTGGAGTCCCCTTATTAAGGTACTGTGGTGACAGTAATGTGCTCCTCCATAGCACACAGGATATTTGGGAGGTTCAAATGAGATGACGTATGTGAAAAGCACAGTACACTACAAAGCATGATATGAATGTAAAGTGTTTTCAGTTCCTTCTGCATCACATCTGCCCGGTGATCTAGAATTTCAGGTTAGTGCTGTGGACTTGAGACTGTAAAAAGTAGATCCGACTTAAATAAATTCACTTCTCATTTGGAACTGAATTCTGCTTAGGCCACTGTAACATTCTTCCATCCACTTCTAAAATGCAAATAGCCTCTCATTTGCAGCTAACGCTGGAAGGGGAGAAAGAAGTAGATGAATTAGACCTTAAAAGAACAGGGTGGGGGGCAGAGACAACATGCAGAGCAGCAGATAATGTACTAGACATTTTTGATAAATGAATATATTACCCTGTGAGGCTTATGAATATTTGCAGACTTTTATGATATAAAGGTTTAATTGACAGTCTGTATGTTTATGTGTTCCATGCCCATGTCCTTTCTAGATTAAACTGGAACTTCTTAGAGGCTAGAAATGAATTTTGATATTTGTTTGTGTGGTGCATTTATAATTACTTCAAGTAATTAAATACATAGGAAAGCCCTAAAAAAGAGAAATTTCTATAGCAAACATACATATCTATTTCAAAAAAATTGAGATTTGAGTTATTTATATTATGATAGGAAGGTACCAAGAGATTTTTTAAATAAAGGGATTAAAGAGCTTGTATCAGTTGATTTTTCTGCAGTAATGCTTGAGTGGAATTTTAGAATTATTGCATGCAACATGAAACTACATAGATATTTTCAGGGAAAAAATCTCAGTCTAAAGATACATTTTTGAACTTAGAAGTTATGTGGTTTTTACTTTTGCTGAGTTTTTCATTTTTTTTCTTTTATCATTTAATCCTCCCCTGAGGATATATTTACTGATTTCAGAGAGAGAGAGAGGAAGGGGGAGAGAGACAGATAGACAGACAGACATCAATGTGAGAGAGAAACAAACATCAATTGGTTGCCTCCTGCATGCTCCCTGACCGGGGATCAAACCTGCAACCTAGGTATGTGCCTTGGCCATGGATCAAACCCATGGTCTTTTATAGGACAGCACTCCAACCAACTGAGCCACTACACCAGGGTGCTGAATTTTTCTTAATTTTTGCGTGGCCTCATGCTAGTTTTATTGGAAAGCTTCATCAACACCAATTAATGTAGTGGGTTTTAAAACTTGTGTTCATTGTACACAAAAACTTGTAGAGGCAAGAATTTAGAGCAAAGTTGTAGTTTTCAATATGCTGAGAGCCTGTAAGTTTGACTGGTAAGCTGCATCTTCATGATAATAGCGTTATAAATAGTACAGTTGTGGTTTGAATGAATATTGGCTTAAAGGCACTTTAAATACTGTCACTCTTTGTTTTCCTACTTCTTTCTGAGGCCTTGAAGCAATGCTGTGTTTTATTCAGAGCCCACACTGGCTCCAACTTAAGGATGTCTTTAGTTGGGAGAGGATGAGTAGCTTTCTGTGGGAGCTAGAGATAGATTCTCAAGTGCATGTTCATTGCTTTAGTTGGGGGTGGGGATGCCCAGTGGTCTCTTTTTCAGACATGTTGAATCCTTTGAATAGTCTTTTAAATAGGAGATATAAAAATAATAATGGTACATTTTCCCCCCACCCCACAAATGTCAGTCCTGAAATAACACTATTTTACTTCATGCTTGTTGAAATGAATCTCCTCCCTCCATTAGAGGGGCTGCATTATGACACGAGTTAAACTGGTGAGCGAGTAAGTAAGCACCAAGTGATAGGAGGACTTCAACAAGTTTACTAAATCCTCTGATGATGGCTTGCCTCACTTGACTAATATTGACTCTGAGCCTGTTTATGAGATCACATCATCTGGGGGCACTGTTGTGCATAGTCCCCAAACAGACTTTTCTTACTTTTGTTCCTTATTTTCCCAGAATGTTTCATTATGAATCCAGATTATGGTAGCTGAATTGAGCCTTGCACATGACTTCTTTTCAAAAGAATTTTGCAGTTTTCTTTTCCTTAAAGATGATAAAACCTGTGACTAAATGAGATGTGGTGGAAGGTGGTTGTCATCAGTGAACCTGGCATTCTCTGTGCACGCAGTGGTTGGTCTATTAGGAAACGAAACCTATTAGGAAATGTTCTCTGTGCACACAGTGATATATTAGGAAATGAAGACTAGATAGACTTTACTTCAACAGAATAGCTCTTCCTCTTAGAAAATGTAGATTTTTTAAAATTTTTTGAAAATGTAGAAGCATTTGAAAGGCAAGTCTTGGAGTAAATGTTCCTTTGTGATTTTTTTCCTACCTATATTCCCTTAACACAGAAAAGAATGAATGGATTTTGGGACACCATTCCCAAAGAGAAAATTACACACACACACACACACACACACACGCACACATGTGTATACACATATACATACATGCATACATACATACATATGCTTTGGAGATGTACGTAAGCAGGGGTAAATTTCTGTTTGAATGAGGAAGTACAAAATATTTGAAACGTGGTAAATTACATGTCATTTCTGTTCCATGCCTGTGAAACCAGTACAGCCCAACCAGATGACTCAAAACCTGCCTGAAGAAACAATTATCTCATTCTTTGGCCCTGAGGTTTCCTTCCTGTTTATCAGACAAATTTATTATTTTTTGTGTGAATTTAACAAAATCTGATAACTATTTTTAATGAGTAGGAAATGGAACAATTACAGCTAAGACAGTTTTTTTTTTTTTTGCTTTGCTGACCTAATTTTGTGGTGAATTCTGCTTTCCAAAGATAAAATAGTAGTTGGTTTTCTGTAAGAAAAAGATAAACGGTGATCTTGAAAACAGCCTCATTTTTTTTTCTTTAGTCATCCTTTAGATCATAGCATGTTTACAGTGGATGAGGAAGAACTAGGAAATATCAATGACTCCAGTACAGAATTGAAAGTTTGTCATAAAATAGTTCTGTGTTTGTCATAGTTGGAAGACAGTTTTTCTTTTTGGTGGTTAATGTCTGAACTCTCAAAATATTTGGCTTCATAATCCTTTCACTATGCAGCAGATTGAAGTCATTGTGGTTTGCATTGTTGAAGTATAAGTGCTCCCAAATGTATGCATTCAAATGAGTGCCTGTCGACTGTTTTGACAGGACAGATTTAATTTTTCTGTTAGTATATTTTTTCCAGACATACTGTCAGTCATCAGTATATTTATTCCAAAAATATCATCAAAGATAGCCAAAAATATCTTCTTTTGGGGTTATCTTCATACTTTGTGGTAAATTCTTTAGAATATACTCAGGAGCCAGCCATTTTTGTTTTTTGCATATTACAACACAAATCAATATTCATTGTAAAAACTTCAGGAGATACAGATAATACTAGAGAATCCCACTATCTGTAGGTAACTACTGTTAACATCTTTTCAGACTCGTTTCTGGGCATACTTTTATATACCCTCAGCTTGACGTTTAAAAAAAATTCACAAATCCCCCGCCTTTTAAACAAACACCATTTTCTAATCTGCTTTCTCAGTTTTATTTCAAATATATTGAGACTGATTTTCTTAGAAGGTGAAAATTTGATCTGAGGACGTTTAATCACATATTGGAAGTAACTTTCTTTTACTAACTTTTTATGTAGCTAGTTGCAATAAATTCCAACTCAGTATATGATTTACCAAGATTACCACTTTGGAGAAAATCACTTTTTTTTTTTTTTTTTTGAGGAGGCATGCTGTTTATTTTTTTTTCTGGCTGCATTGATTTTTTTCTTTTTTACCATCTTAACCATTTTTCTAGTTCCATATATCTTTTATTGTGCTACAAAGTTATGTAAAATTTACCAGCTTAATCATTTTTAAGTGTACAGTTCAGTAGCATTAACTGTATTTACACTGATGTGGAAAAGAGCTCCAGAACTTTTTCATCTTGCCAAACAAATTCTATACCCATCAAACAACTGCTATTTCCTCCTTCCTCCAGCTCCTGGTAACCACCATTTACTTCCTGTTTCCATAAATTTGACTACTTTAAATATCTCATATATATTAAATTATACAGTATTTCAAGGCTCTAGTATTCCGTTATATGTATATGCCACATTTTCTTTAGCCATTCATCTTTCCATGGGCACTTGGGTTGCTTCCACTTTTTGGCTATTGTGAATAATGTTGTTGTGAACATGGATGTGCAAATATAATCTTAAGACCCTGCTTTCAATTCTTTTGGATAAATACCCAGAAGTGGAATTGCTGGATCATATGGCAGTCCTATTTTTAATTTTTTGAGGAACCTCCATACTGTTTTTTAATAGCTGCACCATTTTACAATCCCACCAACAGTGCACAAGGATTTCAGTTTCTCTATATCCTTGCCAACTGTTGTTTATTTTCTGAGAGAGGAGGGGAGGGAGGAGAGGGAGACAAACATCGCATGGTACTCAGTCCACTGAGCCACACCAGCCAGGGCATTCTGATTTTTTGATAGTGACCATCCTAAGGGGTGCGAGGTAAGAAAATATCTATTAAAAATTATGTAAGTAACACTGAAATAACTTTTCCTTGAAAAAAGTCAAGACAGTACAGTTATGGTAATTAATTGTCAGGTTTCCCCTGTCTGCTTCTGTCTAACCCCTTTCTCAGAGAAAGCCTCTGTTACCAGTTTGGTGTGTGGCCCTCCAGGTTAGAAAGAATTGTTGTATAAAATGTAGGTACTGTACTGAATGCTCCTTTTGGGGGTGAGGGCAAATTCTTTTGGTGTATCAAGAGCATGGACTCATTTAGTTCCTCCTTATTTTTAATTCAGGACAGTAGTGTGGCCTAATTTGGGCAAAATTGTTGATTTGTTTCATTTTTTTTTTTAGATTTTATTTATTTATTATTTTTAGAGGGGAAGAGAGGGAGAGAAACATCACTCTGTTGTGTCTTGTACGTGCCTGACCAGGGACTGAGCCCACAACACAGGCCTGTGCCCTGGGTGGGAATCAAATCAGTGACCCTGCTTTGTGGGATGATGCCCCACCAGCTGAGCCACACTTGTCAAGGCTTGATGTACAGGTAATGTAACAGCTAAAATGCTATAATTGAAGCATTAGATTTATTTATGCAAATTTTTGAGTTGGCAGAACTTTTTTCATTTTTAAATTTGTGTTTTTTCCATTACTATTTATCTCCCCTATACCCTCTACCACCTCCACTCATCTCCCTCCCCATAGCAATCACCACACTGTTGTCCATGTCCATAAGTTCTTTCTTTTGATACCAAATTATTTTGAGTGGATTACCATTGAAACCCTATCTGCCCTTGGTATTAAAAGGGAAAATTTTGATTAAGAATATTTTTGAGCCATGGCCCATGTGGCTCAGTTGATTGGAGCATTGTCTCATAAACAGAAAGGTCACAGGTTCGATTCCCTGGTTGTGGGTTGTTCCCTGGTGGGGGCGTGTATGGAAGGCAATGGATGGATCCATGTTCCTCCCTCCCTCCCTCCCTCCCTCCCTCCCTCCCTTCTTCTCTCTCTGAAAGCAATGGAAAAAAAAAAGTGTCCTCAGACGAGGATTTAAAAAAAGAATTTTTGATATTAAAGTAACAGCTGTGGTTTATGGTTGCCTATATTTGCTTTGTCTAGCAGTTGAATCTACTTATGGGTGTAGCTGAAAAGATTGTGGTGTGTCAGAAATGCTCATGTTCCAAACCTTCGTTCTCTTTACGATGCCTGTTCTTAGTGATGCTGAGTCTCAACATCAGTCTGATGAGTGACTTTACTAAAAAAAAAAAAAAAAAAAAAAGGAAGGGTGGGAGGGAGGGTGGCAAGCAGGCAGGCATAAACTTTTTGATTGTTGATTTCAATGTTCTCTCTGCGGTTGTTTCCCACAATTTCTAGTTGTGGTACATTATTCCTTTTTCTGTTACTTCTGTCCCTTGTCTGTTAGTGCACTTATCACAGGTGGTGTAGTTATTTGTTTATCCTCTTTATTGGATTGTGGAGGCAGAGACTACACATTAATTGCTTTTGAAGTCTGTTTTCATTGTTTCATTAAAGAGTTGCTTTGATGTTGTCCTTTGACTGTGTGGCTTGTAGGGCTATTAAATGAGGTAGAGAAACTCAGAGAAAACCAGGTTTTGGAGAAAGAAAATCCATTATGAGGTAGTAATTGAAAAACCTGGTGAAGTGTCCCTGGGGAGTTAGACACACAAGCCTAAGGCTTAGGGAGAGGTCCTGGCTGGGAATGCTGATTTGGGCATCAAAAGCGTAGGGTTGGATTTAAAGCCTCAGATTTAAATGAAATTGCTCTGGTGTGAGAAGAGGAGAGGGCTTAAGGCCTGGGTTAAGGACTCATCAACTTTGAAGAGATGGATGAGGAAGAGAAGACCCATAATGAGAGTGAAGGAGTGCCCTGCAAAGCTTCCAGAATGGAGCTAGAGGAGAATCTTGAAACAAAGGAAGAGAGAGTTCAGAGGCAGTGGAATGTTACCCGTTTCAGGGTGCAACCAAGGTTCCAGATGTCCATTGAAGTTTAGTAACTGGAAGGCCTTGGGAAGAACAGTTTTAGGTACCTTGAGTAGTGAAGGGAGGAGGGAAAAAGGAGAGAAAGCAGTCTTTTTAACTTGGTGTTGAAATACAACATGCGTACAGCAGAGTGCACAGATCACAAGTGAGCTTTTACAAACTGGCCATACTAGTCTATCTAGCACTCTAGAAACCCTTGTCAATGTCAGAAATGTCCAAACTTGTAGAGGATTTTTATGAGTTCATTTGAACCAAACTGATGACAACTGCCAGGAAGCAAAATGTCAATGGATTGAGAGAATGCCCCACAGATTGGCAGTTTTACCACTTTATACATCAGAATCAAAGGAGAAGATGTAAGGAGGTTATTTGAAACCCATTGGTGGTAGATTAGGGAGGCAGGAGAAAGCAAAGTGAGGAAATCTCTGAGGTGGGATAAAGAGTAGAAGGGATAGACACATCCTCCTGTTCCATTGGTGGGTACAGGACAGTGAACAGTGAACATGTGCAGCACATGCAGATGGTGTGGGGGAGACAAGATAACAAGGTGAGGTTCTCTGGTCTGTGCTGTGGGGAGGGATTGTGCCATGAGGGGTCTGGAAAAATGGAAATTACCCTGACGTTCCAAAGATATGTTATCGTAGACGTAAAAACACAACAGACAGGCTCAGTTAGGTAGAGATTGACCTTTGTTAGAGGACAATATGGACCTAGGACGTGACTGTCCACCACAAACTGCTTTTAGTTAGGAAGGTTTAATTTCAGACCATCCCACGTGCTTACTTTGGTCTCTTAGTTTGTAAGGCCACCATGTAGGTCACCCCTGAATTTGTCAGGGTTAGTGCGTGGCCTCTTTTTCCTCCCACACCCTCATGGCCCTTCTAGTCACTCTCTAGCTTGCTAAGGGTATCCACTATTCTGCCTTCTAACCATAGTCTATTTTTTAAAATTTATTTGAGAGAGAGAGAAAGAAACATCGATTTGTTGCTCCACTTATTTATGCATTCATTGGTTGATTCTTGTATGTGCCCTGACTGGGGATCCAACCCACAATCTTGGTATATCTGGATGATGCTCTAACCAACTGGATATCTGGCCATGGCCTAATCATAGTCTATTTTTTTTAAATTTTATTTTATTTTTAAATATATTTTATTGATTGTTACTACAGTTCCAATTTTTCTCCCTTTTCCCCCTCCACCCAGTACCCCCCTTCCCTCCAGCAGTCTCCCCCTTAGTTCATGTCCATGGTCATGCATATAAGTTCTTTGGCTTCTCCATTTCCTATACTGTTCTTAACATCCCTATTTTGTACCTACCCATTTGTACTTTTTTTTTTTGGTTCCTAGGTTTTATTCAAGAACCTGTAAAAAATGTGTCAGATAAATGAGTTTTAATCCTCATCTTCCTCCTCCTCTTCATCCTGTTTTTTTCTGGAGGTAACACAATTTGTAATTCTCTTTGCTGTTAGCAGCTCCGCACAACCAGTCACATAGATTGTTCTTCTTCACATATTTTTTGGTGAGATATTTCAAATACCTTTTGGACAAAGGTGCCTCAGAAGTAAAGTGGTATTCCTCTTGCTTCTTTCAATGGTTGCAGCCCTTCCACCAAGGTTCCCAACTTTTCTGTTCACTTTGATTCTCTCCTGAAGAAACTGCTCAAAATTGGCAGCATCTGTGATTCCCTCGTCTACGGAGTGGGTGCAGTTAAGAGTGGACTTCAGAACCTGCTTCTTTTGTTTTTTCCCCCCTTCACCACAAGCTTTTTTCATGGAAGCCATGGCTGCTGTGGAGACAGAAAGGGCCAATTTGTACTTCTGAATCCTTGCACCTTTTCCTCCATTCTCCCCCTCCCCCGCAGCTGATAACCCTCCAAATGATCTCCATGTCTATGATTCTGTTCCTGTTCTGCTTGTTTGCTTAGTTTGTAATTTAGATTTGATTACTGATAGTTGTGAATTTATTGCCATTTTAATGTTCATACTTTTATCTTCTTTTTCTTAAATAAGTTCCTTTAGCATTTCATATAATAACGGCTTGGTGATGATCAACTCCTTTAGTTTTGGTTGTTGGGCTTCCATACCACTTGACTTTCTGACAATTCTGGGTGATATTTGTTTTGTAGTCTAGTTGTAATTTTAGCTGTAGTTGAACGAGAAAGTGAGGTGTATTTACCTATGCCTCCATCTTGACTGGAAGTCCAACCATAGTCTACTTTTAAAATATATTTGTCAGTGGAGGGAGATGGAAGGATAGGGTGGTAGTTAAGAATTAGGCGTGGAGGGTATTAGTTATGTTTTGTTTAAGATGGGTAAGATTTTCTTCCTTTTTTTATAACAATAAAAGGTTTTTATTGTCTGTTTTGAAGTGAGGGGTCTGCAAGAACATAAATTCATGGCATTTTAAAGTTATGTCATGGTAGATGCAAAAAGACAGTAAACAGGCTCATTTAAGGTAAAGATTGTTCTTTATCTAAAGAGCTGCTGGCCTAGGACATGACTGCCCACCATGATTCACTTTGAGTTAAGAGTTTAATTTCAGACCATCGTCTGTGGTCACCTCAGGTCTCTGAGTTTGTAAGTCCTACCATGCAGGCCTCCCCTGAGCTTGTCAGGATTAGTATGTGGCCACTTTTTAGTTCACACCTTCCCATTTCAGTTATAAAATAATCTAAATGGGTAAGATTTTCTTGAATGTTAAATAAATCCCCTAACTTCTCTAGCAGGTGGCCAGTCACTATTTCTTTTTAAGTTTAGGACAGTCTTCATTTCATTCTTTCAGATGGTTTTAAAAGTAAGTATGTTTGAGTATATATACAAGTTAAATTGAGTAACTGTTCCCCAAGCATCTGCTTGTGCATTAGTGGTTCTAAACCTGGCTGATCATGGGAATAGATTCTTTGATCCCTTTTAGTTGTGCTAAATGAGATACCCTGGGAATCTTTGCTTTTAAAAAACTCCCAAGTGTTTCTAAAACCTCATGTACACGTGTAAAGCTTACATTTTATCAAAAAGGAAACTGGTGTGTGTGTGTGTGTGTGTGTGTGTGTTTAATATTTTATTTATTTATTTTTAAAGAGATGGGAAGGAAAGGAGAAAGAGTGGGAGAGAAACATTGATGTGTGAGAGATACATCGACTGGTTGCCTCTTGCACACTCCCAGCTGGGAACCTGGCCTATAACCTAGGCATGTGCCCTGATTGGGAATTGAACTGGCGACCTTTTGGTTCACAGGCTGATGCTCAGTCCACTGAGCCACACCAGCCCAGGGAAAACTGGTATATATTTTAAAAGGAAGGTCTAATAAGGCAATAGATCTGTAATTATGGGAGAATAAAGGGTCATCCTTCTTAAAATTGGGAGCAACTATATATACTGGATTCTCCATAAAGTTGGAAAACAAGGCCACTTTTCAGGGTTTTGAGACCCATCATTATTAAACATCCATGAGAGTAGCTTATTTAAATAGCCTGAAGATTTTGTCTTTAAAGCCATTTTACTGGGACACAATGAGAAAGAGGTCCTGGAGTTCTGGACCAGAATTCTGGGCAGTGCACTTTTATTGCCAAATAAGGACAACTGCCAATTCTGGTGCTCAGGTTCCATTGACAGTGAAGGCGCCTGTGGACTATGTAAAACAAAAGTTGAAAGACAAAGAGAGAGAGAGTTCAAAGGTCTAAGATGGAGCCTATATCTTGATAGGGAGAGTATAAATAAGATACCTTGTTGGGGAGTAGAATCAGACAGACAGTTTAGCCATGTGAGCCAGGGAATTTAGTGACACTTTCCATGAGGTCACCAGCTCACCTTTGTTTGAGCCAAATTTTAGTTTTCGCTGTGGCTATGGGTTTCTTACGCCTATATTCAAAACCAACCCCTGAACCCGCCAACACATTGGGGGGTCCTTTGAGACCCCCAACCAGCTGAATTCTGAGAGTCAAATCTACTAACTGAAGGGTATGCTCCAGAGGGTAGGCTCAATATAAAGCAGCGCAGCCTTTGGATCTAGTTTAGTCTGTTGCTGTAGCTTAGTGCTCATTGAAGATGCAGCTCTTAACATAGTGGCTTGACTTTGATCTAGCAAGCTGAACTCCTCTGATCCAAAGTCGACCATGTCTACTGAGCCCTTGAAAGGTACATATGTACCTACTGTCTGAGCTAATAAGCCATCTGCCCTGGGTAAAGAGGTGAGCCTGGCAAACAAGGATTCTCAAGGACTGTCACTTGGGACAGAGTGTGCTCAGGCCATAAGTATATGCATGGTAGAGATTCCAGCCCTTCATCAAAAATGGTCCAGGGGAGATCTCACTTCCCAAGAGGTGCTTTCAATCTGGTTGTACCATAATGGGTCTCATGGGGAAAGAACAGCTTTTTGTTCGTGTTTTACACGACAACCCAGCAGGAGTACCCACAGGAGAAAGGTGATGAAGCCAGAGCTTCAGTGATTATGACCCACACCGTGGAAGTTGGTTAAATCTTTTTTCAGAACATCTAACTTTTAGATCAGTGTTCTTTTACTTCCTTGGGGAGACAGACGATTGAAGAAAGTGCTTATTTTGCCCTCATACCTACCTGGGGGTGATCTCAGCACATTTTAACAGCCTTTTTCTTTTTAAATTCTGATATTGAATGGGTTAGCCTGAATACTCAATATGAACTCTAACAAATTATGATAGCTACCTGGCAGGGGTCCAGTGTCCACAGTTCCCATTCATGATAACATCTGGTCTGGCCAATGCAGAATGGGATAGTCTGTCACCAAGAAGAGCCCCTTTGATGCCAGAAAGGAAAGTGAACCAGCCAGGATGTTGGGAAGCACATCAGCATCAATCCTTATTTCGTGACTGGGAGGGGGTACTCCTGGCATCTAGTGGGTGCAGGCCAGGGGTGCTGCTAAGCCTCCTACAGTGCACAGGATGGCCTGACAACAAAGAACGATCCAGCCTCAGATGTCAACAGTGCTACGATTGAGAAACCCTGAAGTAAATCATGTGCTCTTTGCCCTGGGGAGTGTTAGTCTGTGGACCTCCCAAATCTCCTGGGATGATGTTTGTTTTACTCTTTGTGTTTTGTGTATTTGTTGAGAGCCCCAGGGAGCTGAAAGGGCCACCTCAGGAAGGGGCTTTGTTGGGTGCTAGGGCCTGCGGCCACATTCTTGCTGTGGAGCGGGAGTGAGGGTGGGCTTGTGTGGTAGATTCTCAGAAGAAGTGCAAGAAGAGGAAAACAACTTGGGCAACAAAGGGGCAGGCTTAGCAGAATGTTAAAAGGAGAAAAATGGAAAAGAGCGGAAAATGAAGTAGAAATGAGTAATCAAGAATCCAGTAAAATGTTAAATTTTAAAAGTAAACAAGCTGAGATTGAAAAGAAAAGATGAATAGGAGAATAATCATTAAAAACGTAAAAAGTAGAGATCTGAATTAAAACAGTAGAAGGCCATGAGATGAAAAATGAAATATGTGGAAAATAGGTAGGAATAATGATTGAAAACAGGGACTTATTAATAAGGCCAACATAAGGCGTTATATCAAATGAGGATGAAGATAGGGAACAACATGAACCCGAAAGGCTTGGAGGCTCCAGTGCTGGGTGAGGAGTGAGAAAAGGGCCGGGCCCCAGCTATTGCCCATGAGGAAGGGAATCAGGAACAAAGTCCAGGGTGGGGCCAGCTGGCTCAGTAAAGTCCCCAGTTCAAGCAGTATTATTAGCTGGTTGTGGGCAGATCTAGAGGGCAGAGAGCATGAGCTGACATCTCCAGATACCGGCAGCCTCACAGGCCCTCTCTTGGGGTGCAGGGAGGGACCACGCTGACTGCGTCAGCAGTAGCTGGCCGACCTTTACCCTGGAAGCAAAAGAAATTTGTAGCAATATTTCTTTGAAATTACAACCTTTCAAGATGAACACGTAATACTTTCAGGGTGTGTTAATTATTTTTAAAGCAGTTAAAGTAATAACTGCTTTCTAAAAATAACTTCTAGCTCTTTGGTTGCTTCTGAAATATGGGAATTTCCTTTTTTGTGTGTGACTCCAGGCATCCGTACATTTCAATGGACACTTTTATTATGTTTTATCTATGTTTTGTGAGTATTACAGAATAGCTCAGTCTTTCACATTGCAGGCACTGCAAATCTCAGCAGTATGATTTCTGCGATGCTAAATCATGCCTAAGTACTTAGAATAAGTCAGTAATTTGTTTTTCGCCTTCCTGTGTTCATGTAGGCAGGCAATAAACAGTTACTGGGCATTTCTTATATCCTGGGCAGTCCTGGGCACTAGGAATACAAAGTAAGACATGGCCTTATCCTGAAAGGGCTTCCAGTCTGGCAGGGAGAACTTGATAGACATAAATAAATGGACACATAAGAAAAGAAAAGCAATGAATCTCTCTGCTCTTAGGCAATTGTACAGAAGGACAAAGCAAGTATAAAACATCGTAGGCAGAGGAATCAGCGTGTGTGAACCCTTGAAGCTGGAAGGCAGCATGGGAGGAGCATAGGGAGGTCAAATTTTGTAGGAGAAGGCAGAATGACAGAGAGATGAGGTTAGAGAAGGTGGTCAGGGTGAGATTTTCACAGGCCTTGTTAGACCCCCATAAAAGTCCTGGGTAATGAGTTACAAAGGATCTCAAATGAAGATAGAAGATAATCAGGTTTGGTTGTTTACACAGATCATTCTTTCAGTGTGGTCATCAGAGGCCAGGTGAGCAGTTAGAATGCTATTAAGATAATCCAGGAAAGAAATGAGGGCCCAAGGGAAAACTGTATGGTGGGGGGGGGGGCATGGGGATCTCAAGAAAGAATGAATTGCCATCATTTAATAGGCAGAATTAAGAGGATTTAATGACCAGTAGAATGGGGGTGGTGGTGAAGGATGACCTCAGAGTTTCTGATTAGGTTGTCTAGGTGGGTGAGAAAGTAGAGGAAGAGGGACAGGGCTGGGGAAAAGATGCTAGATGGTCAAGAGCTGTGTAAATTTAGGGGGTTATTGAGAGAGAGCTTTCTGGCTTGATTCCGCAGCACACATCCACCCACTGGACCTAGTGTGGGCTTGGAGGCACAAACATGATCCTGATTAGTTGATTTTGGACATGCTTGATCTGGGGAGCTTGTGTCCCATCCAAGTGGACATGTCCAGCAGTGGTAGGGTGAGTGAGTTGGTAGCTCAGGAGAGAGCTCTAGGCTGGAGCCGTACATCTGCAAGTCGCTGGGTGTGAGTGACTCCTAGTCAGGGAGAGCAAGGCACAGAAAGAGATTGAGTTTGGGAACTGAGATCAGGGGAGACCAGCTCTGGATGGGAATGGAAAGGGGGAGCTTCTGAAACTTTGATTAGTAGAATTACAGAAATAATCTGCACTCTCTTCCATGAATTACTAAGTGAGATCATTAAAAACTTCCCTTGTTGGTGCATGTTTGTATGTGTGTATCATTTTACCTGAAAGACTAAGTAGAAAAACTTAGAAACTTGTCTTTGGGGAATTAAGATAAAGGTGACCTGAAATATTAAGTCCCTGAGAACATGTTCTTTAGGTTCTGACTTCCATGAAATTTCAGGAATATATTTATTTCTCAAATAGCGCAGTCACCCTTCCAGGGCAGGAGTGGCTGAGATTGGGAAGATGCTCATGTTGTACATATTCATTTTGTAGCATTGAGAGAAGGCTTAAGATTGCTTCTGTGTTTCAGGTAATTCAGAGGTCCATGGGGCCAGCCAGCCTGAGTCTGCTCACCTTCAAAGTCTATGCATCACAGAAAAAGGACTCACCTCACAAAACTTCCGTGAAGGTTAATGAGGTAACATGCCGTTCATGTTGTGAAATGGTTTGAACATCTGATTTACTTACTATAGGAAGGATATAAATTGTGTATCAGGAAGATGTGACATTTTAGAGGATATTTAATAGAAGGAAATATATTTCCTTATGGGTTTTTTTTTGTGTGTGTGTGGGAAGCTACAAGACTGGCTTTTTCAACAGATGCACTTTAGTTAATGGTACATAATATTCCTTAGATTTTTAGTGAGGAATCCACTGTGTTGCAGTAGAATGTAAGCACAGTTTGCTTCTGAGTGATCTGCCTGACTCTAAACTGCTTATCAAGCCAAGAAAACATGTACATTTTTCCTAAGAAATTAAAGACCTGGCCTCATTCTGCTTCTTGGCCAGATTAGAGGCTCCCAAGCAGATGATTAACGAATACTAAAGAAACAAAACAAGAAATCTTCTTTCCGTTGTTTACAGTCTTTTTGTCTATACTTGCAATGGATTATTTTGGATATTTGGTTTCTGTTCAGACTGAGTCAAGTGACCTAAAGGTCTACTACCTTCAGTCACAAACAAGGTTACTTGACCATGTTTACGTAAAACTAATTAGCTTATCTTTTGCCCTTTACTCTCTTCTTCTTAGGCCTTGGGACAATGGCATTTTTGAGGGTGAAGAAGGCAGCCACTAGTGGCTGTGAAAGGGTTCTTCTCTGGATGGGGAACGAACCTGCTATCCTGGTTTGGGTAGCTCCAGACTGATCATTTGAAATACATAACATGCTCTTCAGTTACTCTAAAGCTTTTTTAAAAATATTTATTTATTTATTTATTTATTTATTTATTTATTTATTTATTTTTTAGAGAGAGAGAAAGGGAGGAAGAAAGAGAGGGAGAGAGACATTGATGTGAGAGAGAAACATCCAACGACTGCCTCTCACATGTCCCTGACTGGGGACCTGGCCCTCAACCCAGGCATATGCCCTGACTAGGAATCGAGCTGGTGACCTTTCAGTTTGCGGGCTGGCACTCAACCCACTGAGCCACACCAGCCAGGGCTCAAGCTTTTTTTAAAACCCCAATCCAACACACCCTTTAGAGTAATATTATCCTTTTTCCTATTGAAATCTAAGGGGAAATATCAAATTTTAGTATATAAAACAAATAAAGGGGAGCTGCTTTGTCTGCTATCAGTAGGGTGGTAGGTGGATGGTAGAACACCTCATAGCCTTGCCCTCTTGGCCTTGGCCTTATCGATTAAGATAATAAGTAAGGTGCCCTGGCTGGTGTGACTCAGTGGGTGGGGCATTGTCCTGCAAAGCAAAAGGTCCCTGGTTTGATTCATAGTCAGGACACGGTTCAGGGTGTGTGAGAGGCAGTGGATCGATGTTTCTCTCCCTCTCTTTCTCCCTCCCTTCCCATCTCTCTGAAAATAAACAGACAAACTCATTTTAAAAAGGAAGTTGGAAATCTTTTTTAAAAGAAAAAGGTAGTAGGTAACGTGCAAAGATCCTCTGAAGGAAGGTTTAGGATGCACATAGCCCTTAGAGTGTCTGCAGTTCATGAATTATTAGAATTGCAGTTCATTTGTATTATAATGCTTACAAATTTGATAATTCATTTTGTTATCTCAGTGCTGTATAGACATTTTTATTTTTTTGTTTTGTTTTTTAATGTATGCAGCTTTCACTCTACTCCGTTCCCGAGGGTCAATCTAAATATGTGGAGGAGCCAAGGACTCAACTTGAAGAAAGCATCTCACACCTCCGACAGTATTGTGAGCCATATACCAGTCGGTGTCAGGTACAGGTCTTCTGAAAATGGAGTGAACGCATTCCTGTTTAGAGTCAGTAGTGAGAAGTCTGTATCAGCTGTATGTTTTCAGAAAAAGGCATGATAAAGGGCCCCAACCTAAGAGTGCCCAACTTACAAATGTTCATCAGTGCCATCTGGGGGGGTGGTTGAGCAGAGAGCCCCCTGCTACCTGGTGGATCCTGTTGCCATAGCTGCACAGAGAATTTCCCTCCCACTGGGTAGGTCTAGCACTGTGATCAGGGAGTGGAGGGCTGGTAAGTATCTTGTTGGCCACAGCTATGAAAACACTATTGTCTAGAGGAAGGAAAAGGACACAATGTAACAATTTATGTCAAAATTGGGAAGTCTCCTGTCCCGTCCCCCTCTCCCGCCCCCCTGCACCTGCCAGAGATTCTACAAATCAGTACCACTTTAGATAGTGTTACAGAGCATTTTGAATGCTATAATAGGAGGGTAAATAACTAAAAAAGGGGTGGAATTACATATTTGAGTACTGAACTACTTGCCCCAGTAATCCAAGAACTACTTACGCAGATTGGCTTCTGTCACTGCTCGGGTTTTAGATCAGGCTTTGTGTTTCAGGAAGGCATTTCTGTCATTTTTAACATCTAAAACTGAAGCTTACAATCTACAGAATGCTTCCGTGAGCCATGATGCATGTATTTGCTGCACCTGATCTTGGTTTTGAAAATTGATGAAAATTATTAAAAAGCATGTAGATGTGTGTGTGTGACATGGTTTACATTTACTTTGCTTCAGACTTACAAACTCAATTTTCATCCAGAACTTATTTAAAGATTTTTACTTTATGTCACTGCTGAACCAGTTTAGAAAGAAAATAGTAAGCATAGACTCTATCAACAATATAAATTATGCCATTATACATAAATATTATAACCATATTATTGAGTTACAAAATACCTAGACTATACTGTGCTGTAAAACACTTAGACTTTATCCTCTTGTTCTAGAAGATTTTTTAAAAGATGTTACTTATTTCTAGAGAGAGGGAAGGAAGGTAGAAAGGGAGAGAAACATTCATCCCTTGCCTCTCACACACCTCCATCTGGGGTCCTGGCCTGCAACCCAGGCATGTGCCCTGACTGGGTATCAAACCAGTAACGTTTCAGTTCACAGGCTGGCACTCAGGCCATGGAGCCACACCAGACATGGCTGTTCTAGAAGACTTTTAAACCATATGCTTAGTGGTTAAGATAAAGTCAGCAGGCCTGGCTGGTGTTACTCAGTGGACTGAGTTCAGGCCTGCAAACTAACGTGGCACTGGTTCAGATTCCCACTCAGGGCACATGCCTGGGTTGTGGGCCAGGTTACTGGTAGGAGCCATATGAGAGGCAGCCACACATTGCTGTTTCTCTCCCTCTCTTTCTCCTTCCCTTCCCCCTCTCTAAAAATAAATGAAATCTTAGGAAAAAAGATAAGGTTGGCAAATATTGTTGTATCATGTAGGTATGACTACTGTTGTTTCTCTCTCTCTGTTTGGTTTTGAAAGTATTTTGTCTCTTTAGCTTTCAACCTGGGTTGCTTTTTGTTTTTTACTTTTTCAACCGTACACAGTCCTCAGTGCAGCAGAATACCTCTCCAGGTGATAGAATGGTTATCAACCATTTATTTGCGCTAGAGTGGTTATCAACACGTTTATTTGCAGTACTTCTAAATACTTTTTTGTGATTATAATGGTTTCATTTTCCTATAGAATAAAGTCTTCACGAGTAGAAATTTTTTAATCTCAGCTCGTTTTTTAGGCCAACAATTTCTATTCCATTTCTTCAAGAACTAATTTAATTTTTCTTTAGAGTAAAAAGATTATGCAGCAAAAAGAAGTAGGCAGTCACTCTAGATGTTGATCCATAGCTTTTCTTTTCTTTCTTTTTTCTTTCTATTCTTTCTTTTTTAAAAAAGATCTTATGTATTTATTTTTAGAGAAGGGAACAGAGGGAGAAAGAAAGGGAGAGAAACATCAATGTGTGGGTTGCCTCTTGTGCACCCCCCACTGGGGACCCGGTCCACAACATAGGCATGTGCTCTGACTGGGAATTGAACCGGCCACCCTTTGGTTCACAGGCTGGCGCTCAGTCCACTGAGCCACACCAGCCAGGGCTCTTTTTTTTTAATGGGTAGCAAAAATCAATAATGAATTTTAATGAAGTGATATTCAGTTATTTTATGTTTTTTTAAAGAGTTTATTTATTTTTAGAGAGAGGGAAAGGGAGGGAGAAAGAGAGGGAGAGAAACATCAATATGTGGTTGCCTCCCATGCACCCCCCACTGGGGACCTGGCCTGCAACCCAGGCATGTGCCCTGAATGGTAATCGAACCAGTGACCCTTTGGTTTTCACGCCAGCAGCACTCAATCCACTGAGCCACACCAGCCAGGGTAGTTACTTTATGTTTTTATGTACTCCTCCAAATTTAGCATTTATTATTTAGGCTCATTTAACAGTATTAGGATCATTTGTTTTTACTTGAGCTAAATTATATTTAAAAATCCTTTTCCAAGTGGCAGCTGGTTCTGATGCCTCTGATACCCACACATCTCTTTTCTCATCTTCACTGTAGACTTCTTGAAGGTGCATAGCTTCTAGCTAGTTCCTTGTTTTCTGTAGGATCATCTGACATTCATGTGCAAAGCCTTTTTATTGTTGTTGTTGTTGTTAAGAGAATGTTAACATTTCATTTGCTTTAGGACTAGGATAAGTGTCTTTCCAAACTTAGATATAGACTTCTTTGTCCTGTTAAAGCTAGTCATTCCTGCATCAAATGGGCAGTTTTTAGATATAGGCTCTAAAGTCATGGCAAATCAGGAATTAGACTTAACATGAAGGACAGATTTAATCTCACAGGCAAAGGATTGCTGCTTTAATTATCAAGGGACTGATTTTTGTCCATTCTCTTGTATGTTAATAGCGAATGAAGAGGCTGGGTTGTTGAAACCACTCCATTTGAAATCTTTGCTTCCTGTGGCACAGTCATAAGCCATTCTGCTGAGCAATTTGTGGTGGGGGGAAATTACAAAAGATAATAAAGAACACAAAAGTCCAGATCGACAGTAAATCTTTGTTCAAAAAGTGTTAATAACATGATCATTTATTAAGTAAAGACACATATATTTATTGTTACTTTCTAATCAGCAAATCCTACTCATTCATTTTCTTTTCACCTTTTTAGGAAATGTACTCCCAAACTGAGCCCAAGATGCAAAGTTTGGTTCAGTGGGGGTTAGGTAAGTTGATTTTTAATGAAGTAAAATCAGTTTCTTCATTTACATTGGACTCTTTAACTGGGTTCCGTGGATGGGTTTCAAGGAGAGCTGTGAATTCCTTAAAATTATATGCAGAATTTTAGAGCTATGTAGATTTTTTTCTGGAAAGATGATCTATTATTTTCATCAGATTAGTATCCCCAAACACTCAGGTAAGTCTCTTCAACATCATTAGGATTGTTGGGCTAGCAAGTACAGATTTCCTGTATTTTTTTTTCTTTAAATTTATTCTAGGTGCAATGCCCCTAACTCACACTAACCTACACTAACTCATCAATAGTTTTTCAGAATCAGGAGTGCTGTTATGCTCAGCTCTTAATACATTTTATAGAAGTTTAAAGGAAGGAAGTTTAAAGGTTGGTTTGCCTAGGAAAGGCCTTATTACACAGTTAGTAGTGGTTTTACATTTTTCATTGGCTTTTATTTTTTATTTTTATTTTTTCAGTTTATAAGAGAAAGTCTATTTAGAAAGTCACAGATAGCAAAGGTGAGCCAGCTGGGCTCTGTGGGCTCAGGAAAGGAGTTACAGAGGCAAAAGAAGGGCCCTTGGAGTTTAGGAAAAAGAAGGCAGAGAGAAAGCACCTGGGGGAAGGAGGAGCAGAAAGGTGTGTGTGGATGGAGGGAGGGAGGGAGGGAGGGAGGGAGGACAGACAGACAACCGCAGACAGAGACTCATATTATGAGACTGCCCTGGGGAAAGAAGGGGGCGGGGAAAGGTGCTGGCTTTCTCAAGAAAGCTGCCTTCATTGGTTTTTATTGTCCTTGATTGTTTTTCATAATCACTTATCACATGAACTCATTCACAGTGTATGTGTTGACTAATCTCAGCCAGGAAATGGTAACATATTTCATTCCCCTTATTGGGCATCTTGACAAATTAAACTCTTATTTTTGCAAGTATTTGCTTCCATGACAGAAGAAAATAAAATGAGTATAGTTTATTTCTTTGCAAAGATTATCATAGGGTATTGATGAACTGATAGCCCTGAAACTACCAGATAAAGAAATTTTTCATTCGAAGACAGAAGTATTAATTTCTGAAGACAGACATATTAATAGCCTACTGGTTCTTTAAATTATTCATGTAGGTTAATAACTAACATCTTTAAATTTTTTTTTATTTTTAAAAGAATTTATTTTTATTTTTAGAGTGAGGGGAAGGGAGGGAGAAAGAGAGGGAGAGAAACATATATGTGTGAGAGATATCTGTTGCCTCTTGCATGCCCCCAACTGGGGACCTGGCCTGCAACCCAGGCATGTGCCCTGACTGGGAATCGAACTGGTGACCCTTTGGTTTACAGGCTGGCGCTCAGTCCACTGAGTTACGCCAGCCAGGGCAGAAGGTAGAAAATTAAGGTTAAAGGCAAAGTAAATGAAAGGCCAGTCAGGAATTAGTACCAACGACATAAGCCCTATAGTAGATCATTTAAAATGATCACCACAGTTCTCAAAGAACCCAGGAAAAGGAAAACTGACATGTGTCTGGTATTATCTGAGAGAGAGAATTACTGAGTATTCCAATTACTTCAGTTGCATGTAAGTCATCGTAATGGCAAGCATTGAAGATCGAGGCTGATTATGACAGTGGTCCCAGCCATTGCTGTGTATAATAAATTATTCAGTATTAGCGCAAACACAGAGACAATCACAGACCACTCTCAAAGGTACAGAGGGAGGAGACTAGTTTAATAGAGACTGGGAAGATGGGAACAGTCAGGGAGGGATTTCTGAGATAAATAGTGAAGAAACAAAGGTGGCCACACAGAGGGCACGGCACCACCAAGGCTTGGATGTATGACTCTGTTGCATGTGCTGGGAACTGGAAGCAGACCGTTGAGGATGAGGTTGAGGAAGAGATGTGAGGCTGTTTAAGTCATGACCTAGCTAAAAGCCATTTGTTAATTCACTCAGTATTCATCAACTCCTAGCAGTACTTTTAATAAATGACCTGTTGAATGGACATCCACTGTTCCCACCGAGGAAAGCAGCATTAAGTCTGGGCGGTACACCATTAAGGAGTGTATATCCTCCTGGTGGAGACATAAAACACACCCCTGCTTAATTAAACAAGGTGCTATAGCAGTAGATACCAAATTATGGTACAGAGAATAAATATGATGGGACTTTAGAGGAGGAAGAGAGCTATGGGCTAATGAGCATAGGAAGAGCTTTTCTGAGGAAGTAGGACTTAAACTGGCTGTTATGTGGGGGGATTGGCTCAGTGGAGAGGAGAGGAGATGTGGGGTCATGCGAATGAGGTACAAGGCATATTCAGTCGTGGCAGAGAGGCTCACGTGTTATTTTACCACTACCAACAGTGACTATTTCCCCACATACACTTGTGCTACAGGTTCCTTTCATTATCCAAATTTATTCTGTTCTTGGGTTCAAATAATGAGTTCAGATGACAAAAAATAATTTTTTCCTTGAGTTTAGTGTACTTGGTTGCTGAGCATCAGTGAACAGGCAGCAAAGCTTCTGCGAGTGATAGCTTTATCCATGTATTCAGGCATACCACATTTTTTTGTACTTTGCTTTATTGAATTTTTTTTTTTTTACAAGTTGGAGCTTTGTGGCAACTGTGCACTGAGCAGGTCTGTCAGCACCAAATTTTCCAGTAGGCTCAGATGGTGGTTAGCATTTTTTAGCAATAAAATACCTTTTACTTAAGGTATGTACATCGCTCTTTTAGACATAATGCACACTTAATAGACTGCACCACAGTAGAAACATAACTTCTATATGCACTGGGAAACCAAAATATTCATGTGACTCGCTTTATTGTGGTGGTCTGAAACTGATCCCTCAGTATCTCCAAGGTCTGCGTGTGTTCTGTGTTTCTGTGTTGGGATAACAAGAGTTCGGACAGGAAGGGATCCCTGTATTTGTATTTCTCCCTGTGTGAATAGTTGATTCACGTCTGTAGCCTTTAGGAGTATGAAGGTAATCTAACATTACTGTACTGTCAGTAGGATGTCAGACCAAAAGTGTTTGGAAATTGGATACTTGCTATGTGAATAGTAAATCATGTTTATTACGTACAAAGAATGTGTTGAAAGAAGCATGTTAGCCAAAAGCCAAGAACACATTATTTGAAAAGCATTTGGTACTACAAGTACTTGTTAGACTTTAAGATTTGTTTGTTTCTTTAATGAGCAATTTATGGAACTGTTTTCTTGTCTGATCTATTGTAGACAGCTATGAATATCTCCAAAATGCACCTCCTGGATTTTTTCCAAGACTTGGTGTTATTGGGTTTGCTGGCATGGTTGGACTCCTTTTGGCTAGAGGTAGGTACATTTTTTTTTTTAAAGCCAGTTCATAAGAGAGAGAGAAGATATATGTTTGGTTCTTTGTTTTCATTTACCAGTTTTTAGAACAATAAGTTGGATCCATTGATATGTTTTTTTTTCTCCAGTATACTTGATTTTAAGCATATATAGAAATTGTTAAAAAATAAAATGAAAGAAATTGTATATCCTTGGTTGAAAAAAGATATTAGTCATCCTTTATATGAGCATTTACTTGATCAAATTACTGTTGCTTTTTGGTACAGAAAGAGTGAACCTTTGTTAAACAAAATCTGTCATACTTGAGACTCTGTTTTCAAATGTTTCACTATTAGGATCAGGCTCTTAATTACAATAAATAGAGCAGTAGTTTTATAGAGATTGTATTGATCTTTGATGTATCATAGCTTCAGTCACTGAGGACATAAAATTTTTTAAAACAAATTGAAAGCTAACAAATGCCAACTTAAAAATATTTCTACACTGCACTGCTGGATTAGAAACCATTTATAGGAAACAAAAGATGATAAAATCCTTCATTACAATGAGTGAGTGAGTTTGTTATGAACTACTTGAAGTTTCACTGATTGTGAAATTCAGACTTTACAAAAATTCTGCAAATAGAAAGTTTATGAACCCTGTAATCAGACCCCCATAAAAGATAACCATGGAGACTAGTTTGGCATTCAGCCTTGCAGTTTTAAAACTTTTGCTAATACATGCCTTAACTGTTACATCAGAATTGGTAGAGATGTGTGTACTGGTGCCACTCTTGCAGCCTGTGGAATGAACTCTTGTTGGAGTTTCTGTGCCCTCCTTCCATCTATATAAGAATTAAATTTAGAGTTTATTTTTACTAATCAACTTGCAAAATGGTCTAACAAACCCTCCTCTTTTCTGTAAAGCTGTCCAGAAAAGCATTCCAGTCTTTAGATAGTGTTTGGAATGTAGGAGAATCCCAAGGCCAAGGTATTGGAATCTTGGGTACTAATTGACATATCTTCTCCCATAATTACCTTTTTTGTGTGTGTGATGAGAGCACATGAAATCTCTTCTCTTAGTAAATTTCCAGGATTCAATATTATGAACTGTAGGAGCCCTACTACACATTAGATCTCTGGACTCATTCATCCTACATAACATCTGCCCATTTTCCCCACTTCTCTGCCCCTGGTAACCACGCTAATACTCTTATGTATATGATTTTCTTTTTTTAATTTAATTTAATTTAATTTAATTTAATTTTAATTGTTGTTCTTGTACAGTTATCTGTCTTTTACTCCCATCCCAGCCCACCGCCCCAACCCTCCCCACCTCCCTCCCTTTTCCACCCCCCTAGTTTTTGTCCATGTGTCTTTCATACTTGTTGCTTCAAACTCTTCGCCTTTTCCCCTGAAATTCCCTCCCCTCTCCCCTCTGGTGACTGTCAGCCTGTTCTCAATTTCAGTGTCTTTGGTTATATTATGCTTGTTTGTTTGATTTGTTGATTAGATTCCAGTTAAAGGTGAGATCATATGGTATTTGTCTTTCAGCGCTTGGCTTATTTTGCTTAGCATAATGCTCTCCAGTTCCATCCATGCTGTCGCGAAGGGTAGGAGCTCCTTCTTTCTTTCTGCTGCATAGAATTCCATTGTGTAAATGCACCATAGTTTCTTGATCCATTCATTTACTGATGGGCACCTAGGTTGCTTCCAACACTTGGCTATTGTAAGTTGTGCTGCTATGAACATTGGGGTGCATAGGTTCTTTGGGATTGGTGTTTCAGGGTTCTTAGGATATAATCCTAGCAGTGGGATTGCTGGGTGAAAAGGTAGATCCATTTTTAGTTTTCTGAGAAAATTCCATACTGCTTTCCATAGTGGTTGTACCAGTCTGCAATCCCACCAACAGTGCACTAGGGTCCCCTTTTCTCCACAACCTCTCCAACACTTGTTTGTTGCTTTGTTTACGATGGCCATTCTGACTGGTGTGAAGTGGTATCTCATTGTGGTTTTAATTTGCATCTCTCTGATAGCTAGCAATATTGAGCATCTTTTCATGTATCTCTGGGTCCTCAGTATGTCCTCCTTGGAGAAATGTCTGTTTACGTCCTTTGCCCATTTTTTAATTGGGTTGCTTGTCTTCTTAGAGTGGAGTTGTGTAAGTTCTTTATATATTTTGGAGATTAAACCCTTGTCTGAGGTATCATTGGCAAATATGTTTTCCCGTACAGTTGATTCTCTTTTTATTTTAATACTGTTTTCTTTAGCCATGCAGAAGCTTTTTATTTTGATGTGATCCCATTTGTTTGTTCTTTCCTTTCTGTCCCTTGCTTTAGGGGACATATCAGTAAAAATGTTGCTGCATGAAATATCTGAGATTTTCCTGCCCGTGTTCTCCTCTAGGACTTTAATGGTGTCATGGCTTATATTTAAATCTTTTATCTACCTTGAATTTATTTTTGTGTATGGTGTAAGTTGGTGCTTGAGTTTCATTTTTTTGCACGTAGCTGTCCAGTTCTCCCAACACCACTTGTTGAAGAGGCTACTTTTACTCCATTTTATGTTGCTGCCCCCTTTGTCGGTCGAATAGTAATTGACCATAGAGACTTGGGTTTATTTCTGGGCTGTCTGTTCTATTCCACTGGTCCATGTGCCTGTTTTTATGCCAGTACCAGGATGTTTTGATTACAGTAGCCTTGTGATACAGTTTGGTGACAGATATCGTGATCCCTCCTACTTTGCTCTTCTTTCTCAAAATTGCTGCAACTATTCGAGGTCGTTTATGGTTCCATATAAATTTTTGAAGTGTTTCTTCTATCTTTGTGAAATATGCCATTGGTACTTTAATAGGTATTGCGCTGAATCTGTAAATTGCTTTAGGTAGTATGGGCATTTTGATGATGTTAATCCTTCCAATCCATGAACATGGTATATGTTTCCATTTGTGTCTTCCTTGATTTCTTTCTTCAGTATTATGTAGTTTTCTGCATACAGGTCTTTTACCTCCTTGGTTAGGTTTATTCCTAGGTATTTTATTTTATTTTTTTGCTATATCAAATGGGATTTTTTTTCTTGATTTCTGCTTCTGCTGTTTCATTGTTGGTATACAAAAATGCCTTTGATTTCTGGATATTGACTTTGTATCTGGCTGTTTGGCCAAATTCATTTATTAGGTCGAGCAGCTTTTTGGCCGAGTCTATAGGATTTTCTATGTACGCTATCATGTCATCTGCAAACAATGATAGTTTTGTTTCTTCCTTTCCAATTTGGATGCCTTTTATTTCCTTTTCTTGTCTAATCGCTGTGGCTAAGACTTCCAATACTATATTGAATAGAAGTGGTAAAAGTAGACAACCTTGTCTTGTTCCTGATCTTAGTGGAAAAGATTTTAGTTTTTGCCCATTGAGTATGATGTTGGTTGTAGGTCTCTCATATATGGCCTTTATTATGTTGAGGAATGCTCCCTCTATGCCCACTTTGCTGAGTGTTTTTATCATAAATGGGTGCTGTACCTTATCAAATGCTTTTACTGCATCTATTGATATGATCATGTGATTTTTGCCTTTGCTTTTGTTTATGTGATGTATTATGTTTACTGATTTGCGAATGTTGAA